>OY728132.1:1459670132-1459952632 GCA_963277665.1 Viscum album | reverse complement strand
CGGTTGCAAGGCTGGAGACAATCAGATTATTTTTAGCCATAGTAGTGAGAAGAAAGTTCAAAGTGTTCTAGATGGATGTCAAAACTACATTCTTTAATGGGGTTCTAGAAGAGGAAGTGTATATTGAGCATCCAGATGGTTTTCTCATTCATGAAGATGAGAATAAAGTTGGTCATCTGAAGAAGGCATTGTATGGGATGAAACAAGCCCCAAGAGCATGGTACTCAAGGCTTGACCAGTTTTTGAAGAAGCTTGGTTTCTAGCGTGGTGGATTTGATTACAATCTATATTTTAAAAAAAGAGTAATCAAAGGATGATGGTGCTAGTTTATTTCGATGACATAATCTTTAAGGGATTAGATAAAGCTCAATGCAGACAGTTTTCTGAATTCATGAAAAGTTAGTTTGAAATGTCAATGATTGGAGAGATAACGTTTTTTCTTGGTCTAAAGGTGACACAAGGAAGTAATGGAACTTTCATTTCTCAATACAAATACTCCAAGGAGGTTCTGAGAAAGTTTGGAATGGATAATTTCAAGGAAATGAAGACTCCAGTTGCTACCTGGATGAAATTGTCAAAAGATGACAGTGGCAGGGCAGTTAATATCACTGAATACAGGCAGATTATTTGCAGTTTACTATACCTTACAACAATAAGACCTAATCTTGTTTTCACCACATGCCAAGCAGCGAGATATCAGATTAATCCCAAGGAAAGCCACATGCTTGCAGTGAAAATAATACTTCAGTATATCAAGGTCACGGTGGACTTCGACTTGACATATAATGACAAATCTCAGACAGAGTTAATGGGATATTCTGATGCAGACTGGGACGGTTCATTGGATGATGTGAAATCAACGTTAGGTGGTTCTTTCTATCTTGGTGGATTTTGTATTTCTTAGATAAACAAGAAGCAAGATTTCATTTCTCTGAGCACTGCGGAGGCTGAGTATATATTTTCCACTCAAGCATACACACAACTATTATGGATGAAGCAACAGCTTGAAGATATGGGAGTTTAAGTGAAGTCTCTGATCAGAATCCAGTGCGATAACTCAAGTGCTATCAATCGTAGAAAAAATCCCTTATATGATTCAAGGACAATGCATATTGAGATAAAGCATCATTTTATCAAGGAGAAGGTTGATAGAGGAATCGTGAAGTTAGAGTATGTGCCTATAGAGCTATAGGTTGCAGACATTCTAAAAAAGGCCTTACCCAAGTAAGCTTTTGAGTGACATCGAATGGCTCTGGGAGTTTAATAGAATCCCCACACTTGAAAGAGTGTGGATGAGGAACCCCCTCTCCCTGATGGATGATGTGTTTTTGTCTAATGTACTGATATGTGTTCTCTACTCTGTTACAGACTGTAAAGGAGTGACCTTTGGGTTTTTTGACGAAGGGGGAGAAAATAGTGATTGTTCAAGGGGAGACAGTGTGGCTATTTGATAAATCATGAATGATATGGGGAGAATCTGAAAGGTGGATCAGTGAGATAGGGGAGAAATGAGAAAGGGGGAGCATATTAAATCTGATGATGCTAGAAGTGATCAATCAAAGAATAGATATCACGAAAGCTGAGGATCGTGATAAAATCTTAAGACTGGTGTTGGAATGTGGTAAGAATATTTCAAAAAATTGGTATCATTTTGATGTCAACAGTGGGTGTCATAGATGAAGTGATTCATTGATGAACTTTTCATTTACTTTTGTTTCTCACACTAATCATTTCTCATGTGGGCCTAGAGTATATGTTGAGTAAATCCTTGATCGCTATCGGAATCGTAATATGCGAATGGTGGATGAAGAATTAATGATGTATCTTTTTATGGAATATTTTTCAATAAACCCAAAGGGGGATATTGTTGGGAAAAAATCCCTCAAGGTATCATTGAATCATTTTTGAGGTGATTGTGTTTATTGACAAAGTGGACATCTGTGTTGTGATTGTTGACAAAGCAAACACAGACATACAAATTTGTTGACAAAGGGGATTTCATAGTGGCATGTAGAGTTCAAGGTTTGTGGTTAACGATCCATTTTTTATTCAAGAACGTCAATAAAAGAATGTATGATTTGGAGGTGGTACAAAAAGAGCAGATAAGGGGATAAGGGGTGCTCAAGTTTTAGAGTTGGTCACACAGGTGATTTTCACGGCAGAGACTTGCATGCCAAAACTTGCGCACTGAGGGGATACTTGCACGCCATCACGTAGGGTGTCCAAATGCCTATAAATACAGGTCGACCCCTCCTCATTCTGTGTAGAGTTCAACACTTAGAAAAATCAGAGCTCTTGTCGCATAGGTGTGGTGGTCGTGCAAGTGGTGTGTGGTCGCGCAAGTATAAGTTGTGCCCTAGGTGATAGTTGCGCACCTAAGGTGGTTTGGGTGAGAAAGGAAGGGAGTCACACAAGTTTTGAGTTGTAGAAGAAGGCATCGTGCAAGTGGTTTGGTGACACTTGCACGCCAGATTTTTAAGAAGCCTGAAATTTGTTGGTTGCATGCCAATATTGGTTTGGGCGTAAAAGGGTGTACATCGCGCAAGTGATTGAGGCGAACTTACATGCCAGTTTTGACTTGTGCGCCAAGACTTGTGCACTGTCTTGAAGAAGGTCACCAAGTAAGGTTGTTTCATGGAAGTGGTTTAGGGATGCGTGGAAGCTGGAATATTGCATGATACCTTCGGTGTAAATTGATTTTCAACTACTGGTGAAATTTGGACTTCAACAGAGCATCTACATACAATGGAAGATGCATTAATTTGTGATAATTAAGAGACCTACAGGTTTATAAACTATGAGCGGATCCTTTCCAGATAAGTGAACAAAGGAAGAGGAATAAGGTGATCCTCTCCTCCGGTAGTGATCCAGAGAGAGAGAAATAGGGAGTAACCCTTCAGAAAGTAGTGAGATGACCCTAAACATTGTAGGGGCAGTGATCTTGGGCATAGAAGTGATCTAGCCTAAACCTTGTAAACAGCAGTGTGCTTACAATGGATTTGGAACATCGGAAAATTGTCGATGTATGCTTTATGGACATAGCCCAGTGAGGGTGAACCAAGTAAAAATTGTCGTGTCATGTGTATGCTTTACATTCTATTTATATCGTCCAATGGGAAAGAGAGAGAAGAGTTTTTTTCTTAACAGCGATCTCAGGGTGAAGCTCACGCCCAGTCAGGAGTTGCTTGGGGTGTGAAGCCTTAGTCCGGGTTTTGTGTTCTATGTTGGTATTCTAAAAATTAAAGTCTTTTTGTTCATTTTTTTCTACTATTAAAGTTTTTCCATCATTATAAGTTCATCATTTCATTGTTAACTTATGATGGAAATATTCTATTGTAATCCAAGTAGTTATGTCAATTTGAGTATGGATTTTTGAATTCTTTGTTCTTATTAGAGTGTATTTAAACCTTATATGGATTGGTTTGGGGTTGGGAGTTCCTGTGTTGGCCCCCCTCCCTGCGGTGGTATGTTTGGACATTTTATTTCCATGCTAGTAAATTCCTCATGGTGGGGAGAACCCTATTAGGTTCTTCTCTTGTTTTGGGTTGTGGTTTTTTCCAGATCGGTCAGGTGTGACTTGGTAAATAAATAGTCAACTAGGAATTCCTTGTTTCTTATTTTTTTTCAGGCATAGACTCAATTTTCCATTAACTTTTGGCATGGTGACTTTTTGGGGAAAGAAAGTTTTTTTGTGGGGAGAATTTTCACACCGTGACCATTAAAATTATTTTATTTTATTATTTCTTATCTTTTGATATTCTCATCGAGGTTTGGTTTGAGTGATGGTTTAAATTTTTTGAAGTTTGGTAATTTTGTTGAGTTTGAGACCGGTTCACAGGTACCACACAGTTAGTGGAAACCATGTTGTCGACCCAAGTTACCATATAGATTCCTAATATTTAAAATAAATAAAAATTTATGAAAATAAAATTTAAAGAATGTTTCAATAATAATAATGATAATGATAATATTATTATTAAGCTTATTGTTATAATTGTTGTAATATTTATTATTATTATTATATTATTATTATTATTATTATATTATTATTATTATTATTATTACTTTTTATGTCTTATTTATGTTTTTATTTTGTTCTTTCTAAAACTATGTTTTACTTCTCCTCCCCCTACCCCCACACAATGCCCCCCCCCCATTTCCCTTGTCCATGGGCGACCACCCCAACCACCACCTCCATCTCCGACGCTCCGGCCAGAACTCCTCATAACATTGTACCTCCTCCTCACACTACCCCTCTAACTTCACAAGTCATCCACCCTTCTCACTCTCTCTCTCTCATGACCCACAAGTGGCCTGTAGTACAACCACCCCCCCCCCATCCGTACATCTGGTTGGCACGTCCCATTCTCCCTCTGGAGGCTGTTGCAGTTTCCTCCAGTGAGTTCTCTTCCTCATCTTCCCCTCTCCTCTCTTAATTTCTAGGGTTTTTTGTGGGGTTTAGTGTTTGGAAAAACTCTATTTAGGGTTGATGTGTATCCTAGTTTTCTTTGTATCGATGGTATGTGGTTGGTCCATGAGGCTCTATTCTACCTCCTATTGAAGTTATGTTGCATTTTAGACCAACAAGATAGGTGTCTCCATGTTTTTCCCTTCTTAAGAATCCCATTTATACTTGAATTATTCCAATTATTTTTTAAACTTGATTCAAAGCTTTGTAATATACCAAATTAGTCTATTATGGTGTTATATAAAATTTTAAAACCTGTAAAAAATAGATTTTATGTGAATATTGAATTATTCCTAGAAATTCATGTGTTGAATATATTGAATTAAATTTCACATTCTGTTTTTATAATTTTTAAATATGATACACACCATTGTAATACACTTCAGTAGTTTTTTATAGTTTTTTTAAAGTTTTTATAATTTGTTAAAAATATTCTTTGTAATGTTTCATTGATTATAACTAGGTATTTTTCACCCATTATTCCTAATAAAAAGTGATGTGTTCTTTAAAAGATAAATTGATCATTGTTGTGATATTTTACCTTTGTTTCATTTTGGGTAAATTTGATTTAGTGTGTCTACTTTGAAGGATGTTTGATTTGGTTGGCTTTATGGATTGAGAATTGGGGGGGTGTTATTTTGAAATAAAATTGTTTTTTTTAAATTATTTCAAAAATGGTTCTTATGATTTCTAAAGAACCTTATTTATGCCCTTGAAAATTTTTTTAATGGTTGGTCTTGGTTCTGAATTCAATTGGTGGTTTAAATATTGTTTTGGGGGTGTTTCCAAGGATATTTTGAGAGTGTCATTGGATAAAGTTACATAAATGGGTGCACAATGTGAACACATTGATGTGCACTCAAGTAAATATGGAACCTTTAAGTGATGTTTTCATGAACCTTGGTTTCTAAAATGGTGCATTCATTTATCTGTGACTGATTTCAAAAAAAATTGTTCCAAAAGTATTTTTCTTAAGTTTGACCCATTTTAAAATTGAGATGTTCTTTGGGTGTGTGTTTGGAATAGGGACCATTTTGAATATTTTATAAAGTGGCATGTTTTACTAAAGGATTGGGAATAATTATGCAATGCTAATGAGATTTAGAAATTTTAAGGTCATGTTTGTATTTTTTAACATGAATGCGGTGTTAGGTTATTTTGGAAATGCTTTAGAAATATTATGTGGTGTCTTGGGTTAGAAAGTACTGAAGGAATTTTTGGAATTTTATATTGTGTTTGGAAAAAGAAATTTGTGTCCCTTAGTGTGATCTTTTAAAATGGGTTTAAATGAAATCCTAAAAGGTATGACCCTTTGGAACTTGGAGTCCATTTTGTTAAATGTTTGGCTAAAGTTTTTATTTAGCTTGTTTTATAGAAATGCGTATATATTTAAATTTTAGGAAGGATTTTATGAAAACAAATTAAAAATTGGAACTTAAAGGCCCATTGGGAAATGCTTAATGAAAATGGGGTTTCACATTATTTGGAAATGGATTTTGAGGTGTTTTTTGAAAATTTCATTTGGGAGGATAAATCTAAAGGCATGTTTGGTATTTTTCATTTTTTTGGAGAAAGGGTTAAATAATCAAGTGATATGACGGCCCGGTTATCACTTTCAATGTAATGATGTACATACGTATATGTATATAGTAGGATCCCCTATCTAGGATTTCCATTTATAGGTAATTTTATAGGTGATGCCCATGTTTAGAGCAGTCATGTGAGGTGGGGGAAGGTAAGGTGAGTCATGCATGCGAGGTCCTCCCACTTAAACAGTTTACTATTACCATGGGTTCCTAGGCATCTTTTAGGGGTTCAACGGATAGTTATTGACCAACACCAATTAAATGGTTGGTATCCCCTGGATTGCAGATAGGCCAGGTGGGATGTTCCAATAGATTGGTCGGGTTAGGTAATCCATTGTTTATTGACTTAGGGGATTCACCAAACATCGACAGGTGGTTTCAACATGAGTACCTCTAGGGGTATTATAGGGATGTTTAGAATCACCCATGGTTACTTTATATATCTGCTTGTTTAGTTTCCATTTTCATTAGTTTCAGTATACACTGTTTACTTATTTATTTATTTATTTATTTTTAGCACAAACCTATATTGTTTTGATTAGTTGTTTGGATTAGTTTTGGTATAAAAAGGATAGTCTATCTTGAAAATGTAATATGGCATGTGTTGGATTTTTAAATGGAAAGATATGTTTGATTAATAAAATGTGAAAAAATTATTTCTATAAATGAATTTCAAACTAGTGTTAATTTAATGTTTTTAGAAGAGGAATATACATGGATTTTGTGGTTTATCTTTGGTATTCCTACTAAGATTTTAGGGATAATGCATAATTTATCTTTTCAGTTTCAGTTTTTAGTTTTGGATTGCTCTTATATCAAGTGTGGTTCTGTGTTAGGTGGTGACCCATGAGGTCACTAATAGGTACGATTGGGTACAATATTTTATCTTATTTCCACTTTTAGTGTTTATTTTTTTCAATTTATATTTATTTATTTGTCTTTTATTTAAAGTCTGAAAATGTTCCCAACTATTATACTATGGTATTTGGTACTAGTTTTCAACCCATGGGGATCAAGAATGCCACTCAATCCATGCCGCATACCGATTTGAGTGATTGATTCAGGGATGACCCTATTTGGTTTGTGATAATATGAGATTCATGAACAAGGTTGAAATGAGCTAACTTTCTGTACCAATCCACTACCAACTATATGAAGTCATGTTTTTGAACCAATCTTGGGAGTCCTTTTACTAAATCCATAGCTATCTTCTCTAATTTACATACTGGAATAGGTAAACACAGTAACATACCTTTTGTTCACTACTGCTCTACCTTAACCGGTCGACAAGTTAAACATCTCGAAACAAACTCGGTCACCTTCTCTTTCATACTGACCAACTAGAATTGTGCTTTAAATTCCTTATACATCTTCTATATTCTAGGATGAATAGCCCATCCCGAATGGTGGTTTGCATGAAGATGTTATTCCTAACAAGCCATAGTTATGCCCATCCATTTTTTAAACCAACACAATGACTTCTCATCCAGAATCTAGCACTCAATATTCTCCCTAAAATAGAGTTTTGACATAATTGGTGCACATTATACACTGGATGTTTGTGCCTCTGTAACCATCTTTTCCAAATCAGGAACAAAAGAAACTAGAAAGAAGGCTACAACTTCAACTCGGTCTTCACATTCCAAGTGCATGTCGGATAGAACCACATCAACTACCACAAATCTGAAGTTTCTTTTTGCAACTGAGCATATAAATTTATGTTTAATGATTCTACAACCTAATTTTCTTTTCTAGGTGTATAAATCAAGTAAAATTCAAAAAAAAAATAGATACACCATTCATCTTATTTGTCTCAGGTTCAAATCCCTTTGTCAGAAAATATTCTTCAAGCTCTTATTATCTATAAATATAGTAAATTTTTAACCAAATAGGTTATGATGCCAAGTCTTCAAATCATGGACTATATCAGATAAATCAAAATCATGTATTGGTTAATACTTCTCTTGTACTTGTAACTGCCTTAGTCCATATGCAACAACATGTTTTCTATGTATGAGAATACATCCCAACCCTAATCCTGAAGCATCACAATACACCACATACCCTTGTAATCATTCCGAAAAAATAAAGATTGGTCTTGATGTAAGGTTTATGTTAACGTCTTGAAAAGAATTTTGGAATTCCTCATCCCATTGGAATGGAACATTATTCTTTATCAAAGCATCCATAAGTGAAGAAAGTCATGATAAGTAATGAAAAAAGAGCTGGTAATAACCGGTTAGAAAAAAGAAAATCTGTATTTTGATGAAATTATTTGGAGGTTTCTATGAGATGGTAGCTTATATGTACTCTGGATCTATAGAAACACACCTTTCATAGATTAAATGTCTAATAAAGTTTACCTATTGTATCCAGAAATCTCACTTGGATAGTTTGTCATAAAGGTGATGATCCCTCAAGATTCCCAACACAGTTTCCAAGTATTGTTCATGATAAAACCTTGTCCTTGAATACACCAATATGTCATCCACAAACACCACCATAATAAAATAGATATATTACTGAAATAAATTATTTATCAATGTCACAAATACCGCTGCTGTATTTTTAAGATCAAAAGGAATTACCACATACTAATAATATCCATACCTACTTCTAAAACCTGTCTTTGGAATATCCTCCTTTTGAACATGAAATGGGTGATATCCTGATCAAAATTAAATCTTGTAGAACCATTGATATCCTCTTAATTTACTAAATATATCATCAATGTGTGGAATTGGATATCTTTTCTTTATTATAACTCGGTTAATCTTAGATAATCCACACACAGTTGAAGATTTCCATCTTCAATTTTGAAAAACAAGGTCGGTGTTTTCGATAGAGAAATGCTCATCCGAATGAACCCATTTCTTTCCATATCTTCCAATTACACATTCAATAACCTTAATTATGTTGTTTTTATTTGGTAAGATGTAAGGTAAATAGGAATATTATCTAAAAGGTGATCAATCGCAAAATTCACTTTTCTTAAAGGTGGTAACCTTGAGAAATTTTTTTTAAACACATATGAAAACTGATCAACCACTCCAAGAAAACTATTCTTCTAAGTCTCATAAATTAATTCCAAAGACAATTCTTCTAATTGGTATAAGTTCATTATAACTACTTGTTCCAACAAGCCATTTTCACATAACTTTACATTCCAGTATCCTCAAAAGAGATTCTCGACACCATCTTCAGTTGTAAAACTGACCTTTCTGGTATAACAGTCAATGTGATCCTTGTATGTAGTCAACCAATCCATACCCCATATTATTTCAAAGACAAAAATCTTCATAAAAAATAATTACCAGGTCACCTTGGCTCTATTTACAGTTTAAAACATGCTCTACAAACAAAGTCACAACAATCTCTTTAACAAGGAAGAGTTTTAAGTTTTATCACAGAAATCATAATATTAGTTTTTAAAATTATCAAATAAAAATAATCAGAAGAAATAATGTAATGGGATGAACCTATATCAAACAAAGCTTTCATAAGGGTATAGTTTAAAAGAATTGTATCTCTCACCATATATGGACCAGATTGATCATCCATAATAACCTGTTTAGCTTCATATAATTTCTTTGCCAATGCACTTCTCTCCTTGTTGCCCTATTGAAATTTCACTACCTAAGGATTCATGGTATTCCTAGAATAAGCTAGGATATATTTGTTCTATTTATGATATTTGTTCTGCTGCCCTCATCTCATCGAATCATACGATGCCAGCGACACCTGAGAAGTGTACCAAACACCCAACCTCAATGCACTGTGATAATATAACTAAATATGCCCCATTTTTCTGCAATTGTGGCATTCTTTCGGTGGTGTCGTACACTATCACTTTATGTTTTCGAACGAACCATACTGGAAACATATGTCTTGGCTCTTGGGTTGTGGAGGAAGGTTTACGGATCTAGCCATATTATTTTGATTCATTATCCCACCTTGGAAATAGGTGTCCCTTATCTGTTTTCTCCCGACATTGTAGTTCCCTCTGTTTCTCAGGGGTATCAATATGCTTCATCCTCCCATATCCCTCAATATGTCTCTTTCAGATATCATCACTCTGTTGGATGTCTCTGTATAGTTTGTAATATAGTGCATAGAAATATTTGAGTGAATTTCATGTCACGACCCCAGTTCAATGATGTATGCCTTTATGGACACACTATCTGCAACCTCAAGTGAAAATCACACTAAATTCATGAATTTGTCTGCATACTTTGTGATAGATATATTTTCATAATTAAAGCTAAATAAACTTTTCATTCTTTGAATTATGAATGTATAAGGATAAAATTTCTTGTTAAATAATTCCTAAAAAATCCTTCCAACCAATGCCTTGATCAACTTTATCATGCATGGCTAAATCCCACAAATAGAATGAAATATATTCCATCATATAAGTCTGTAGATTAACTTTAACTCTGTTGGTGTGATAATGAAATAAAAGATACAATTCATAATATTCATCCCCACCTCTTCCTTTTCTAGTTCAAAATCACCCCCAAAGATTAGTGGATTATGTTTCTAGAATTGGGAGAAATGATCCAATTACCTTGGCTCATGCCTCTTTTTCCCACTGTCCATAGATGTAAATTCTTGGACCATACACTGAACCAGCCGTTGGTTCGCTTGTGGTTCGGGAGAAACCACATTATCAGAAGCTTCATTTAGTTGGTTTCTATAGTGCCTATTGGTTTCCAGAAATCTCACTCTCTATTTACTGAAGGATTATCATTTCAAATTCTACCACATCATACTATCACAACAATGCTTTCTAAAATCAACATTTACCATGTTCGACCAATTTTTTTAAAAAATTTCAACATGATTTTGAAAATCCAACCATTTTAAAAATGTCACATACAAGCTCTATACGAAATCTTTCATTTGAAAACAACTTTAAAATTTAAAAAAAAAAATCTAAACAATTACATTGAATCATTATTCAAAATGATATATAAACTCCTTGTGGGAATTTATTCCTCTACAATTCAGGTCTTGCTCTTATCATTGGATAATTGCATGATAATGTGATTCCAATTCCTATAAGTGTATCCAAGACACTTATGTATCCAAATCCCTAGTAACATAAAGTTCATCATAAAAAAGGATATTTTTTTTATTCTCTACATTTCATGTCCCGGCAATCCAACTCCTTTTTAGAAACCTAATGTAACAAGTAGATCGTAATGAATTTCAACTCCAAGAATAAAAGAACTGATGACCACTTATTATTCAAAGACCTAACAAGCTAATACCACTTGTCTCAAATAGATTTTGGATCAAAAAAACGGATACAACTTGTAACATCCTAACCCTTCTCATTGTCTTGAGAATTAATTGGAACATTAAATGGTTCCTTAAGAGATATCACCAAGACACCAAGGGATTCATTAATGATTAGGAGAAAATTTTCCCTTTGAAAAAAAATGAATAACCAAAAAATCCATAAACAAATAAACCACTAAATTTTGCATGATATAGATAAAATATAACTCAAATAAGACCATTTATATTATGATAAAACTAAAACCAAGTACCACAGTGGAATACTATAATATCAAAGTACACATAAGATGACAAAACTCAAAGACACCATTGTCAAACTCCAAGATCCAACATTATTTGTTCTCCAACACCATGAAACATCCTATGAATAATGAATTAATGATAATCATATGTGATATCTTACTTTTTCCCACATATAGATAAACAACATCTACAAAATCACCAAAGTTCCTAAGTAGGGGTGCATAATGAAACTCAGTAGATTTTTCCCAAATGGATTTCCTACTCATGCCACTAGGATCGAACAAGTTATCACATTCATATAAAATAATTTATATAAAACAATTAAAAAAATTAATTTCAACCCCAATACTAGTTCTATGAAAAATATTTTTCCAAACCAAAACTTTTTTCTATGAAAATAAAGCAAAAAAGTTCTTCAAAACCATTCAATATTTCCTTTTTTTGGCATAACACATTCCAATCTACATATTCACATATCCAAAAATCTATAAATTAATGATTCATTATGAATTTTCCATAATCATGAGAGGTTTATCATCGATCTACTAAGTCATCACAGGGTAATTAAATCCTATGTTCTATTACACCTTTGTTTCCAAGTACAAGTAAATATTTCAAAAAATCCTCATAATGAAATATGACCACACACCACCTAGTATGCCAAAAAACTAGGCTAATAAAATCATGGAAAAAATATTTCTATGAAAAAACCATTTCAATAAAATATTATTTTAATTGGAAACCTTTTTCCATAAATTTAACCAATTAAATATTTTAAAATCAACATTTTGAATTCATTTGTCAAGAACTTTGCAAAATAATTTCACAATTTCACAAACAATCACTAAAGAAGGTTTTTAAAATTTTTTGCACCTAAATTTACTGACAAATTTCAGGTAAAATAATTTATTTTAAAAATAAGTATTCATTTTATAAATAGAGGAGTCGATATTGAATCCATCTACCTCAAATTTTAGGTTCAAAACGAATAACGACACTCAAAAGTCAACAAAACCAGGACGAAATTCTAAAAACCTACCTTAGATTTCATACCCTAATATAAAAGAATCCATATATAATAATTTTTGGAATAAAAAACCTTAGATATATCCATAGTGTAATTTGATCTATGAAATTGAGAGATATAGAGAAGTAGATCTAAGAAAAAACACTAAAAACAACCAACAACGATGACTTACCATGAGAATCTGAATTCAAGACACCAAGAGAAGCTGTTGAATTGCCTCTGTATCAATGTTAGAATCTTACTTAGCATTTTGGGAGAGATAATATAAATTTAGGGCCATATATAAGGAAAAAGGGATTTATAGACCAAAAGGTGTGAGATCCATGATTTTAGGATCTTAAATTTGACCCATGCACAATTAGTCATGTGATTAGGAAACCTGTATGCCATCCACTACCTTAAGTATGAACCTAGCATGGTTATCTTGCATGGTTAAAAAACTATGTTCCAATTATACCAAATCTCACTATCCAACCTAGAATAGTTTCTCCTAGGCTTCTACATAGTTTGAACAAATTGTGCACCACCCATGCACCTTCCTTTTAGGTGTTTCACAGTTTTAAAAAATCATTCACCAACCATGCACCCTTGGAAAATGATCAAAAACAAATCAAAATTATTCTAACCTCTCCCAAACATCAACCATATACTTTAACTGCTTAAAAATCATAAATAAAAGCTTACTTACATGAAATAATGGGTGATACATATTTTTACATGCCTTTTATTTTCTAGTATATAAATATTTCCAACTTGGTTTTATAAAAAATAAAAATATTTTTCGAAAATAACTCCTCTTTCAAAAAAAATTCTTCTCATGAGATTATTTATTCTTCACTCAAGATTAATGTTTCTTTTATCAAGTATTTTATCACCTCATTATTTTGGGAACCCAAAAGTTTATTCATTAATGTATTCTTTATGAAATGAAATCCATTCCTTTCCATGGGTTACTTTATGTTCAAGATTGATATATGTTATATATGGAATGCATGATATTTTAAATGTTATGATGTGACATGTGTGCCTGGAATTATATAGTGCATGTAAATGTTATGATGTGATGGGTGCACCTAGAATTATATAGCACTCCAATGAATTATGTAATGTGATGTATCACATTATATAAAGTAAAATATGTGTGAACATGATGCTAGCTTTGTTCACAGATTTGTGTGGTATTTGACCACAAAGACATGATGTTTCATTTTAATATATTTCCATATTCAATGATTTTATATAATTCTTCCACTCATTATTATGATTATTATGTTATGATTATGATTATGCTCACCCATGTTTCATGTCTCTTATTCATATTCTTATTAGGATTTTAGTTCACCCATTCTTTTGATGTATATCCTTAGAAAAATAATTGTACTAAGGAGAACATGAGGGAAAATAAGAAGCTAAAGAAGAAGGAATTAAATAAATGATTTTTTATTAGGTTAATTTTATGTATGGTCCTAATTTTCCAAAGACACAAAATCTTTGGATCCTATTTTTATAGCACAATTATGTTGTTTATCATTAAAATGATGTAGTAGTAATGCCTGAAAAAGTATCGTCACTATTTTACTGATTCAAATAAATCCTCATATTGAATAATAAAAATTAATAATATTCCTTATCAAGTATCCATATTGAATAGAAGATAAATATTTATCAATATTACCCCATATAATAAAATAACTTTCAAAGTGAACATCATATGAAAAATGGTATATGGTTCAGGAAATAATCATATCCATGAAAAACAATAGGGATACATAGTGTAAATTCATTGTCAAATGATCATAAAAATTGAAAATTTAAAGGGGAATGAAAATAATTAAATAATTGAATGTGAATAATTTCCTAGGCCAAATCAATCATAGAACATCTAGAGGAAAAATAAGGATTGTATCAATAAAACATATCCCAAGTAGAGTAAAAATAAAGGGTGTTTTTCATTGATGAATAGAAATTCTATAAAATATATCTTAAAAACATTCTTGCGGAAAAAATCAATTTTATTTTGAAAAAAATTAGAAAATAATTTTCCTTGAAAATAAATATTTAAAAAAATTATTTAAAATAAACCTTTAATCCATGAAAAGTATGCTCCAAAGAAATAACGGCGGGTATATCCAAACATGTCGTATGAGGTAAAAATAGCATTCCTATTGCACAATAAAATGTTAGAAAAATTATTTATTTAAAAAGGGGTAAAAATATTCCATTGAAAACATGGGTAAAAGAAAAAAGGGTAAAAATGTATTTAAAAAATAATTTTTAAAAGGTTAAAAACCTTTTGGAAAACATTTTAATAAAACATGGTTATTAAAAGATGATAGGTTCTCCGACTAAAGAGCGAAATAAAGTTAGGTTTTCTTAAAAATATTTTAAATACCATAGAGTGGAAAATGGTAATAATACTTGAAAAAAGTTCATGAATAAATATAGGAGAATAAAATTAAAGGTTTTATTATAAAATGTTCAAATAATTTTCTTTTATCAAAATTTCAAGTGTAAACAATCCCGGACAAAATCATATTTTAACGTAAAACCTTGAAAATATTATAATGTTAGAGTGAGAATAAATCAATGAGTTGATTATATGTATCAATTGTAAATACATATATAGAATTAGAAATAAATAAATAGATATTGACATTCATTATATTAATAGTAATATAATATTAATGATAATGGGGATGTAATATAACCCAATGAAAAGAAATTGGGTTATGAAATTCGTTTCCACTACGTAACTTTTAACTCGAATCCCCTTAGATGAAATAATTCAAAATGAAACTCAAAATATCCTGAAAAATGAATTAATCAAGATATTATATGAAAATTTATAAGTATTTAAACCATATAAAATAATGAAATGTAAATTATATATATGCATATTTTAAGATGATAGGTTGTACATACACATGAAAGCTACTTTCATTTATTTTTCATACTAAAAGAATTAAAATTAAATGATATATATGTATCAAATAATTAAATTATAATATATATTTCATATGTGTTACATTGTTTTATTAAAACCATCCTTTATACATTCCATGTATAGTGTGAACGAATCACATCGCTTTGAGGGGGCAATAGTGTACAATTCCACAAACGATGTTATCGTATTTACACAAAATGGAGTGCATAAAGGTATGTGTTATAAAGGAATAAAAAATTATAAATACATTATGAATATAATATATAATATGTATAAATATAGTGTCCATCATAATTCTTATTTATAAAATATTGTAAAGGAAAAACAAACAATCATCATTTCATGAGGAGATAGTTCACCGTACACATAAATTGTATGTTTGTTACCCATTAGATGGAAGTGTCTAGAAGTGTATGTATAACCCTAAAAAACTTATTATATTTATTATACTATTTTTATTATTTATAAATTTAATATGCATATTTTAGGGGGTGGAGAATGAATTTAAAACTAAATAGCTTGAGAAAGGATGTTACATCTTCTTTGGGTAACTCCTTTTGGTTTAAACCTAAGGGATTCCTTGGATGGATTTATAACCAAGGTGAGAATTATATGTTTAAGGGGGTATTTTAATGATATATTTGGGAATATATTGGTTGATCCAAATTTTCATTAGAGGTTTGAGGAAGTGGGAGGTGATGAGGCCTCTTTATAGTGGAGGAGGAGTGGCACTCTTGTAAATTTTGGAAAAATGAATACCACCCATGTTTTCCCATTGAAAGTGGATCCAAAAATGAAATAAATTAAATAAAAGGGATTATAATATTGAAATAACTTTATCTAATGGATTTTGTACAAGTTTCTCGGTCATTTTATCTCTTAAGTTTAAGGATTAGTCCTTTGTTAAGCTAATTTTTCTCTTAATTATTGTAATTAATTTTAATTACTTTCACAAATATTTTTGGTAAAAAATTAAGTTGAAATTATTATAAATTATATATTATTAAAATTAAAAATAGGGAATATATTTTTTCAAATTATAATCCAAGAATTGAGAGAAATTAATTTAAAATTAATCCCGTAGATGGGATAATAATGCGGGTTTTTTAAATAAAAACGTTCAAATGTTTTCTATGTTTTTATATCCAATTTCAATTGGAAATATTTTAAAATGAACTAAATTTCATTAAATTATATAAACTTTATATAATTAATCTACAAAACCAATAGAAAATATAATTTACCCGTGTAAATAAATTAGATGAAAAAGCATTTTTGAGTTAAAATTCTTTATTTTTTACTATTCATTAAAAAATTAAACTTCGCATAAAAATACAAATAATTTTCCCCCATCTAATTTTCATGTTTTTTATTAAAATATAAGGTTTATATTTCTAGATAAATTCAAAAAAATTAAAAAAATTGGATTTAAAATAGGACATCCATTAAAAGGCAGTAAAAGTGCCTTAATAAAAATATAGAATTTTATGCATAATATTAGGTTTGTTCCTATCTTATCCCAATAAAATCTATTGAATAAATATAAAAAATATTTTTTCGAATATAATATACATATATATATATATTACATTAACATCACTTAGTAATTTTATTTAATTCAATTTATTAGGATGAAATAGTTTGTGTGCATAAAAATAGTTTTCTATTAAAATATTCTCTTTATCTTCAATAATTTTTATATTCTTTTCCAATTAAGTTGTAACAGATTAATTAGTTTTATATTTTTTAACACTTTATAATTTCCTAATTTAGTTAATAATATTTATAAACACTAATTTAATAGTAAGTTTAATTATTATTATATTAAATAATCATATTTTAATAATATATTATCATTCGGTAAAACTCGATCTTGTGTATAATGAAAGACATTTAAGAATATCATTGTTGTGTGGTTTGTATGATAACTCAGTATCAAGTTAATTTAAAGCTATAAAATATATTGAATTTATTTAAAATAGTAAATATATTATAAATTAATTGGATATTATTTTCCCTTATGTTCTTGGTGTTGCATGTCATGCAAGCTATCAAATACAATGTTATTACTTTAGATTTTTGGGACATTACAGATACTATAGAACATTATCACATAAATTTTATGTTGTGGAAAAATCATTATGTGATAAAATATTTAAATTAATATTCACATCTTCTAATATACATGTAATCTCATGTATAAAATTAGTTGGTTATAAGGAACCAACTCCCATAGAAAGAAGGTTTGTTTAAGTGTTGTATTTTATTTTCAAAGATAAACCACTTAATAATGATGATAATTATATAAAAAGGGGAATGGATAAAATTTCCAATAGACCAAGACTAACGGATTTATTTCAATATACTGTGGTGGTTATAAGCAGTATAGTTCTAAATTTTTATCTGATTTTTTTCAGAGTTCTATCAGACAATGAATTTTACTAAATAAAATCCTAAAATGATTTTATAATTCTAAATGTTACAAAAAATTGATTATATGAAGTTATTAATTATTATTTCTGAATTTTTTTAGGGAATAATATTTTTAAATCCATCACACAGAATTGTTGTTGAACCTATGGATAAAATTTGATCAGATTGAGATTTGTATGAATTATACATAACAAACTTATAAAAACTTCAATATATGAAGTGGTAAAGTTTTAGTTGAAGTTATAATATATTAAAATAATTATGAGTAATTCAAAAGAACTTTTTACACTCATTAGATATAATATTCTAGATTATGGAGTTCTAAAAAATGATTAGTTATAGAATTTTGAATCATTCGAAGAACTATATCGAATATAGAGTTTTAGATGATCGGAAAAATATTTTTTTGTACAATAATAATATGATGAAATTCAAGTTCATAAAAAATCTTCATAAATCCCATCAAACGAAATTTTTCTAAAAATCTCATCAGACATAAGAAACAGGTGAAGATCATCTAATAGAGAAGATATTATAGAATCTTAAAAAGAAATGAATTTTGAAGAAGTGTTGGTCAGAGGTTTTTAAATAAATTTAATCAGACATATTAATTGGATAGAGTAACTTGAGGATATTAAGATAGAATAAATATTGAAAAGTTACCAGACCAACTTTTTTCAAAAAAATAAGATCCTTACATGGTTACTAGATAGAGAAGCCTCTGTGAAGTTGAACCATATGATGTTTTTGGGATCTTTGAAAAGTACTTTATATAGATAATAATTGTGATGATGTTAAGTTTAATTTTAAAATTTATTATAATCATAGGTGAAGATTATGATTTAAAATATGATTTTTGCAAGGTTTGAAGTTCCCATTGGTGATGAGTGTTAATGAAATCCCATATCCTTTAGGGATCTTAAAGGTAGGTAATTGGAGAAATTTTCTAGTAGGATATTCAAAAAATTTGAGAAACTATGTAATTGGATGTTCATGCCACTCTCTAAATTCTCATAGGAATACTTCTTATATTAAGGGGTAAATATACTTTGCATATGAAGCTGATACATTTAATGGTGGGTAAAGTGATGAAGATTTGAGGTTACAATTGAAGAGATCTTGTGTTTTTTCATCAAATGTAGTATCATCAGATGAAGTTATTCCATATAGATTCTTCTTATCAATTGGTATCATAAGAACTAAGAAAAGAGAATATATGACGAATAGGGGTTTAGTTGATATCAGTCAAAGTGTTATGGGATAAATTTTTTCTATCAGTTGGTATCATTCATATATGGTATTAGAAAAAGGGTATTTTACCAAGGTATCAGACCGAGTGTACTGAATAGTGAGCATCGGATAGAACGGTCATCATAAACAAGTTGATACTGAAGTACTTACATGATATTGTGTAATAAAGTAAATAAGAATAAAAATAACCTTTAACCAAGAACATGTAAGGAAAGTTGAAGTATCCCAGTGTCATTTTTTAAGCCTATTGGTGAAGGTTTTTTATTGTAAAAAATTTTATAACATATTATATGTGTGAATATCACATATACTATTGATTGACTATAGGTCTATGAAAGTAATGGACATTACATGCATACTGTAACCACCAAATGATTGTTTTTTTGTGTTTGTGTGGATATATATTTTATACAATACATGAAAAGTACTAGATAATCCTATTGAGTAGTGAGCTCTATGAATACATGTGTTCTTATGGGTGTGCATGTTTCATGTTTTCCAATAGATTTATTTCTCGCTAACTAGAGGTGAAGTTTGTTTCTTTAGTAATAAAACATAAAAATAGAATATCATTTATTCAACCCTATCCCTCTCAATGATAAAAAAATATCATGATTAGATCATTGAATTGGTATTGGAGTGAATAATTTCTTCGTTGACGCTTTTTTTAAGTTTTAATAATAGGAAAATATCAATGGATATTTAGATATTAGTAAAAAAACATAAGGGTATTCCTATCTTAGATGTAAATAACTATCATATTTGAAAGGACATAATGTTAGGTTTTCCTATAACCATTTAATATGATTTTTTTAAGCTGTTAAAAAAGTGTTTCCTCTTCTTACATAGGGTATTCCCTTGACATTATAGATAAGAATAATTTAGAGAATTATGGGTGAGTCCAAAATTTTATACATTTCTTACTCTATGAAAGTTTATTTTTGAGAGTTTAAGGTATTATAATAACTAAATTAATCTTGGAAAAGTTGAAGAATATTTATTAATGGAATAAGAAAGTGAAGAAAGAAAATTTACATATTTATATATTTAAGTATGAAGATATTAATATGGGTGATATTGAATCTATTAGTGAATTTTTTTATAAGAGTTAATTACATTGTAAGCACCATAAGATGTTTTTACGAGAGGTTAGAAGATATTTCTATTATTAAAAAGATATTAGGAATTATATAACATAATTTTTACACTGATTTATCATATTTATAAAATAAAGATCTTGAAACTATATCTCTTGATGATCATCAACAATTCTCATCACCTACAAAATGAGATGTAAAAAGGAAGTCATGCACAAAGAAAAGCCTGATCAAGAAATTTATTTCAAATTTTCTAATAAAGGAAACTCTAAGAAAGTTACCAATGAAGAATTCAGTGAATCTAACACTGAATATGAGGTTTGTAAAAAATTTGATGAATTGATTTTATTATTTTTATGATTTTTGAAAATGGGCGCATATAAATACAAGGAAAAGTTACTATTGAAGTATTTTATCTAATGATACATTGTAAATTTTGTTTTAAATTATTAAATACTAAAGGAATATAGAGATAGTTATGGATTAGATATAAATTCAATAATATCCCTTAAGAATAAGTTAGTAAAATCAAATACCTATTCCAAGGGAAATGATGATAAGTTCTATAAATATAAAAAGATAAAATTTATCCCAAATGTGAGGAAGATGATAATAGTGAAGTTGAATCTTAATACTCTAGTGGTGATTCTTTTGAAAAATTTATTATTGATAAATTGAATGAGGAAATTTTTGTCCGTGATGAAAGTTAAAGTTCTGATGAATAATAAAAGGAGACACGTATAGAGTCCATACATAAAATATAATTGAAAGAATGTCTTGAAAATATTTCTAGAATCAAAAAGGATAAGAATAAGTCGAAGAAAAAATATTTTTCATCAAAAATAAACAGTATTTTCTTAAATAAAAACCCGTGATTCTAAAATATATTGATAATCTAATGAAGTTACTTAATTAATAGAAAAACCTCAACATCATGATTAAAGAAAAGATATAGGTTTAGGATAAATAATTTAATCTTATTAAACAAAATATTATTAAAGATGTGGGAGGAATAAAAATCTTTAAATAATTAGTTTTGTATGTTAGTAAAAGTTTTAAAAAGTGTAACCTTCATAAGGATTGAAAAAAATCATTTTTAGAGGTTAATAACAAGTTTAAATATGTTCATAAGAAGAATAAAGTCAAGAATATCATGTATGTAGGTAAAATAACTAGAGATGAAAATGATGAAATTTATAAAGATTCAAAGTCTAAACCAAAAGTTTCTACAATTGGAGAGTATGTTATGTTTGAGAATAAATCCAAGATGAACAATAATATTTTAAGAGGATACCAAAACTTTGGATTATAATAATTTCCCAAGGTGGATGGTAAGAAATATGAAAACAATTAGGTACATATCTCTAGATATCTTGTAAGTTACTAAGTAAAATATGCTTTATATGGATAATAATTGTATTTTGAATCCTTTGTAATATAGTGAAAAGTTACTAGTTTAATAATAAACACTGTAATTAATTCTATCGGAATTTGGGGAATAGTTTTAGGGGGATTCAACCCACTCAAAAAAAGCAACCATAAAAATATAGTGTGAAAAATAAAAACATATTTCAACTATTGGAAACTATTTTTGAAAGATGTGATCAGCCTAGAAATATAACTAAAGTTTTTATTTTTATGATATTAATTCAAAAAATTCTATATTATAAATATCAAAATCTATATGTGAAGGAAGATAAATGAAAAGAAGAGTACATAATAGTTAAAACTACTCTCAAAGCTGTGAAAGTAGAACAACCTTTGATATTGGATTATAGGTGTTCCTTACATATGACTAAAGATTTTATGTTTTTGATGAATGTGAAAAATTTACAAAGAATAAAAAATAAATTTTGGAAATGATGAGTCCCTTAGAATCAAAAGCATTGGATATGTTATCATTGGAAAAGAAAACGTAAAATCCAAGAGTAATTTACTTTTTTAAAGAAAAAAATATAACTTGTTAAGTGTTTCCTAAATTTATGATGCTGGAAAATAATTTTTCATAAAAATATATGGATTTGTCATTAAAGTTCCTTAGGATGGGAAAATTTTTATAAGAGGTAAATGAACCACGATAAATTTGTTTCAAGTTGGCGATGCACGGGGTTCATACTATATGATCATGATGGAAGAAAATCAGTAATGGAACAATAGGCTAGAAAATATGTGTCAGAAAAATATAATAAACCTAACAAAGAGAGGAATTAAATGTCATATTCCAAAATTATAAGAATAAGATATTTTTGTTGTTTGATATGTCAGAATAGGAAGATTACAAACTCAATTCATAATAAAGTTGAAATACATTCAACTCATCCCCTAAATCTTATCCATTCTTACATATGTGGTTCTATGAGAAAGTAATCGAAAAATGAAGTGAGTACTTTATTTCCATTATTAATGAATTTACTCACATTGAATGTATTTCTTTTTGGAATATAGATTATTGGTGCTCAAATTTTTTATGAGTTTCCATAAAAGTCCTCAATAATAATGTGTATATTTCATGTTGAAGAATAATATTGATAATGGTACTGAATACAAGAATGGGAAGTTTAAAGACTGTATTAAAAATCATGGAATTCATCATGAATATAGTGAACCATCCACACCATAACAGAATGGTTTTTTTGAAAGATATTATAGAATTTTTGTTGATTTGGATTTAACTATATTGATTAAACATGATACTTCTCAATTATTTTAGAGAAAATCTATCAGAGAATCATTTCACATTCAGAACTGTTGTTTCTATAAGAAATAATTTGATATGAATCTTTCCAATATGTATTATAATGAAACCCAAATTTTGAAATACCTAAGGTTGTTTGGATGTCCTTGCATTATCAATGGTAAATGTGATAATCCAAGTAAGTTTTAACAAAGAGGTGTTATTAGTAACATTCTTGACTATCAACTTAATGGTAAAGGATACAAGTTTTATAAAAAAAAAATTGGAAATATTTTGACTCTAGTGGTGTGAATGTGATGAATAATTATGATAAAATTTTTCATAGTCAATTATAGATATGATATGAAGTGAGGATGAAGTGGTTGTTATTAAAAAACGTGACAATGTTTCCAACTGAGATGATAATGTTAATGTTTTATAAGAAAAAGTTTCTAACTCAAGTATTTAAAATTATGTAGAAAATTTACATTCATCTCATCGAAGGATGAGGAAGAAAGTGGAGGCCCAAAATATCATTGTTGTTCATGGGAAACAGGTTCAATCAAGATGAACATCGAGATTAGTTTCACATAATTCTTTGTATTGTTAGTTTGATAAAAGAGATGTCGAAGAATAATTAGAGAACCAATAGTGGATTAATGAAATTAATGATGAACTAGATTAGATTCAGAGGAATTAGACATGACAACTTGTACCTAAATAAAAAAATAGTAATGTGATTGAAAAAAATGGGTATTATGAAAAAAGTTGGATGAAAATGTTGAAGTGATAAAAAACAATGTATGATTGGTTTGTAAAGGATACACATGAGTTGAAGGTTTTTATTTTTATGAGACCTTTTCCATATTGGAAAGACTTAAAACCATCAGAATCTTTCTTTACCTCACTATACAATGAAGATACAAGATATTCTAGATGGAAATCAAGTTAAATTTTTTTAATGGTGGGTTTGATGAAGAAGTTTATATTGAACAACAATATGGATTCATTATTGATAAATATGAAAGGTGTGTGTGAAATTTTTAGAAGTCCTTGTATAGGTTGAATCAAGCTCTGAGAGCTTGATATTATAAAATGGATAATTTCTTAAGGAAGTTTCATTTCAATAAATTAAGAGTTTATATTGACGTGAACAAAAGATAAAATAAAGAGGTTTCCCTAATTTTGATTGTTTTTTGTTTTTGATATTATTTTTGTAGGGGATGATGAATAAATGTGAGAAACTTTTTCAGAGTATATGAAGAAGTTATTTGAAATATCTATACTATGATAGATGAAATACTTTCTTAGCTTATGAATATTTCAAAATAAAAACTATATTTTACTATATCAAGATATGTGTTTTAAGACACTTATGAAGAAATTTGTAATTGAATAATCTAATCCTATTTCCATGCCTATTTTAGTGGGAAAAAATTTAGAAAAATATGTTAAAAGAAGAGAGGTTGATTCTAAAGGGATAGGAAAGTTGATTGGAAGCCTATAATATCTAATGGATTCAAGTACAGGTAGAGTGTATGTTGTTTCACATTGTTATAGGTATAAAGGTTCACCAAAGGAATCTAATATTTTTCCTAGAAATATAATTATTAGATATATTATATGCACATTTGATTGCATTATAAAATATGACAGCATACGAAAGAATGGTCAATTTGGATACACAGGTTCATATTGGGTTGGTTGTGTTAATAAAAAAATATCCACATTTAGTAGATTTTTCTTATTGGTAGAATTATGTGTGAGTTGGGATATAAATAAAAAAATGGTAAATTTATGCACTATATATATAGAGTATACAACTTCCACTCATGTTAAAACATAGATAATGTGGATGAAGACACAACTATAAGATTTGTTAGTTTATGTGAGGTTTCCCCATCTCTTGGGATATGAAAATCAAAGTATTATATATATCACTAAGAATATAGTAAAACATTCTTTATCTATGAATATAGATATTAAATATAACTTCATCTAAGAGAATATAGGAAGAAATGAACTACTGTTTTAGTTTGTTAAAACTACAGAGAAATTTGTTGATATATTCACCAAACCATTGATGATAGAAACATTATAGAAACTAATGTTGGTCATGGGAGTATAACCTCACTCTCTTTAATGATAAGATATGTAACATCCCTCACCTCTCTCATATTATCTTTGGATAGCGTTGGAAAATAGGGAGAAATTTATAGCATAAATATATCTGTTTATATGTTCTTTACCCATTTGGGGAGAGCATATATTTAGGGGTTTTAAAAAGGGTAAGTTATGATTTCAGTATGTGTGAACTATTTTAAATGTTTATTGAATTGGAAATAGGAAGTTGTTTTTTATAGGTTGAATTTGATTTTTCTTATCATTGATGTATTTTTTTAGTACATGGAAGAAGTTGAAAAGTTTCTCCAGAAAAGTCTCATAATAAATTCTTTATGAAAAATATAGTAATTTTGTTTAATGATTCTTGTTTCCTACACTGAGTTCACTCACATGGGCATAGAATTTTTGGATAATTTATCCATTTATCAAGTGTAAATGTTCTAGTTATTTATATTATTTTGTTGTCTATAAAATTCAAAGAGGTGTATTATTGAGACCAAGGTATTTTGAGGTATTGTTTTGTTATAAAGAATAAGGTTGACTAGAATGAAGGTTTGATTAAGTGTTTTATTTTTTTGTCAAACATAAACTAATTAACACTAATGAGAATTATTTAATAAGGTTAATAGATAGATTTTATAGTGGATTGAGCCTAATAGAAGGATTCCAATGGACAGAGGTGGTCGGATGTAGTATGGTAGTAAATGTTTATCCAATTTTTTCAGAGTTTTATTGAATGAAAATTTTAGATTACGGAAATTGCATGATGCTTTTATGATCCTTAATGTTCCCAAACATCATGATTATATGAAGGTATTCATGATTCCTGATTAAGTTTTTTAAAGTAATAATAGTTGTAAAACCATCAATCAAAATAATTACGGAAGTTGTGGATGAAATTGGATCAGATGAAGTGATGTATAAAGTCTAAAATATGAACTTATACAAAGATGAAGATATGAAGTGGTGAAGTTATGGTATAATTTGTAATGAAAGAAAATAAGTATGAAGTCTATAGGTTAAACACGGTGAGTTTATTGGATAGTTTAATACAAATGGATGAGTTATGAATAAATACTTAGTTATAAGATTATGAATCATTAGACAGACTCTATTGGATAGAGAGTTCCAGCTGATCTAACAAATATTTTTGAGTATAATGATCAAATAGTGAAACTCAAGGTCATCGGATAGATTTTAATGAATTCAATTTCATAGAAGTTTCCTAAAAAATCATTAAATAGAGGAAACATGTTAAGATCATCATATAGAGAAGTTTTTATGTAATCTATGGAAAAAAGGAAGTTTGAAGAATCATCAACTAGAGGTTGTCAAAGAAATTTCATTAGATATTGTGACTCAAGGATATCAATATAGAAGAAATATCACAGGGTAACTGGAAAAAGTGTTTTTAGACAAATAATAACCTTACAAGGTTACCATGTGTATAATTTTCTATGAATTTTAATTGGATGATTTTTTTGGGATCTTTGTAATATATTTTGAAAAAAAAATATGAGGATGCTAATATAAAGATTAAAAGCTTCTGAAATCATAAAGGAAGATCAAGATTCAAAAAATATATATAAATTCTTAGAGGAATGATGAATATATAAACGGTTGTATATTCATTTTGTACTAATTTGATTCAATTACAAATGGGATAATTCTTGAAACTTTCAGGAGCTGATAAAAGAGATCTTATGTCGCTACATCTGACATGGTAGCACATAACAGAGTGATTCTAGATAGAATATTCCTATCAACTAGTATCATAATAATAGGTTAAAGACAATATCAAAATAATAGGAATTTAATTGGTATTAGTTAAAGTATAACTAGAAATATTTTTTCAACCAGTTGGTATAAATCAACATAGGTATCGGACATAGGGTATCAGACTAAGTTATCAGACCAAGTATAAAAGAAATAGGGAATCAAATAGATAGTTTTGTAAAAATAAGTTGATATATAAGTTCTTGATCACTATAATAAAAGAAAATAAAGAATATGAAGAAGAAATTTCAGCTAGACAAGTGTGAACAATGTTCAAGAATCATAGTCAAATCACTAAAGTATATTGTTGAAGGTTATCTTATGTTGAGAAAATAGTTATATCATGTTATATGTGTGAATAGAACATGCATTGTAGATTTACTATAGTGAAATGTAAGTGATGGATATTCCCCATATTTTGTAACCACCAAAAGGACTTATTTCTAGTGGTTTTGTGGACTTGGATTACTCCAATCCATGCTAAGGAATAACTAATTTTATTTAGTAGTATTCATTGTAAATGTATGTTTTCCTTGTGTATTATGCCTAGTTTTAGGTACATAAACCATTATTGAATTATTTTTAGTATATACAATGCTTGGTTTATGTTCCAAGAGCTTCTATGGTTTTTTTTTTGATTCATTACTATTAGTTCATGGTTTTTTCATAATTAGTTTAAATTGTACATCATTTCTCAAAAATCATGTGATGAAAGACAGTGGGCACTGGGAAGGTACATAGTTGTTGCACAATTTTTCCAACTCATGTGATTTCCTAGGAAAAACCATAAAATTTAAAAAATTGGTAAGAATGTGGTTGGAAAAATATTTTTCTAAACTTATGATCCAATCATATTAGGGTTTTTCTTAAGATAGAAGAAGATCATAGTTGGTGCACACTTTTCCAAATCATGTATCCTAACCCTTTAATGTATAGTTAGAACACCAAAAAATTGCTGATATAATCTAATTTTACTCTCAAAACCTTCATTAGTCACCTAATATTTCAATAATATAATTTCATTTTTCTCCCAAGGATTTATATACTTTTCCTTTTCATCTATTAGATATTATTAGGCGAATTGAAGTGCATTGGAGGCCCAGATTCATTAGTAATTCATCGGTAAGTCATCATTATTCATTTTTCTTCTTAGATCTAGCCTTCTTATCTCTTCCAGATTCTTAGATCTAATTTGTGGTGGATATATTCATGTTACTTGATGTTTAATCTTGATGTTTTATCATTGTATAGATTTAATTAAAGGAGATCGAAGGTCATATCTAGATTTTCTTTGTTGTGTTCTTAATTTTCACCAATAGTTGTGAGGTATGTGGATTCCCAATTATGTCAGTATTAATTATAAATTTAAGTCTTAGTTTTTATTAAATTATTTTCTTGTAATTATTATGAAATAATTATGTTATTATTTATGGAAACTAGTTTTGGTTATGGGTTTTTAATTTGGAGAGAATAGACCGATTTCAAGAAAACCTCCTTTTGTAATTTTAAAATGATTATTCTAAAATTATGGTTTGGTTTTGATTCATGTAAAAAGTTTATTGAAATTATATAAATAATTAAAAGGTTTTTTGTGGAATGTTTTAGCATAGATATTTGGGATACATGGCTTTAATGAGTTCATTTTCAATAGATGTGACCCTATTGAAGGGTTTTCTGCCATTGGGGCACTAGGAATTGGTCACATTATGATGACTTGGTGGATTGATGAGAGACCACTCATGAGTATGGAACTTTCACCTAGGTATTCATGGTGTCTATGTGGATACATGGTCATGTTTATTCTAAATTAATTGAAAAATGGTTTGAAAAGAATTTTTTATTTATTTCTATGGAAAATTTGTTATAACATTGATATAAATCTTTCTAAAACTTCAAAATGTTTAATATAAATTTTTCTAACAAGTTTTTTCCTAGTGGAATGAGTTTGGAAGTCATTATATAAATCATAATGAGTTTGGACTCAACCTATACATGGAGAATTTTGTGAATTTTTTTGGTGTAATCTATCGATTCACAGGTAAGGGAAAGTTATCTCAGTAGTTTAATGATGTTTCTTGATACTATGGGCAAGGAATGTAGTGGTTGATCTCAGAGTGCGTTGGGTGCTGGGTGTTTCTGGTTGATTTAACTTGATAATTTTGAGTATTGTGGCCTTTTAGTTCTCTTCATGTATATCTTTTAGTTTCCTTTTATACTCTGATATGTTTTATCGGTTTGGTTAGGTTTTGAGTTTTATGTTTTACAATGCATCTTATAGATGTTTGGTTGATTATTGTTTATATAGTTTGGATGTTTTATCTTTCAAAGAGAAAATCATACCACAATTTTTGTCGAGGCCCTTGGAATTTATTTTCAGCCATTAGTGTCTTGGTAATGACATCTAAGGCCTAATAGTGCACGCATCACTTCTCAAGCCAGTGAGGAGGGGTGGGATGTTACAAATGTTATTATATTTGGTTAGTATTTCTACCTTTTTGTGAAAAATGGTGTATTGTTTTGTTCTTGGAGTTAGAAATTGTATCAATGAGTATCTTGGGATGGTAGTAACATGGTAGTATTGTAGAAACATGAAATTTAGAGCATAAAAATACGTAGCCAACCTCTTTATACTAAAATTAAAGTTACTATGGTGTTTGGATACATAAGTTTTTAAGGAACTTAGAAGTGAGTTCTAGCCTCATCATTAGAGGTTTAGATGATGAAAGCTTCATGAAATTAATTATTAGTAAGACTTACCAATAGGACATCATTATTCATTCTAATTTTAATGGTTTATCAAATGGAGAAAAACATTTTATTTTTGAAAAATGTGAATATTGTTATTTTGAAAATCATGTTTGTAGTGTTTTAAAAAATGGGTAAAATACTGATGATGGTTCAATTGGAGGAAATATATATTTTTGATATATAATAATGTTCTAAATTGAAATTAATATGCCTTCAGTTTTAAATAAGTTACCATAAATATAAATTTTTTATAGAGAATGGAACTTGGTATTCATCAAACAAATCAACCATAGGAGGCTACTGAAAATACAGTTGTAACTAAGCCATAGGTTAACCAAAATCTTGTCCAAAGAATTTTCCAAGATTTTCAGGCCTTGGATAAGGGTAATAGGAATGGTGAACCTCAACAAGTGGAATATTTAGTTCAGTTTAAAAACTATAATCCACCCATATTTTGAGGTGATTCTAGGGCATAAAATATAGAATTATGGTTGAATTGGATGAATTGAGTCTTTAATTTACTTGGTACTCCAACTGGTCTAAAATTAATGTTTCCAAAATATAATATAGAGTAATTTTCATGCTAATGGTTGGAATTAAAAGTTTAGCATAAATTGGTCCAAGGAATAACATGGGTGTATTTGGAATAATTATTTAACAATAATTTATACACTCGTACCTTTCATATTCTAGAATATTTTACTTCTTTAGTTTGAAGAAAGAAAACCTCATGGTTATAGAGTATGTGGATAAATTTATAAATTCATTTAATTTTACATAGAATTTACTACAAGTGCATCCTTGAAGTCATCAATTTTTTAGTCGGGTCAGAGGTTGGATATTCACTCAAATATTTTCATTCTTTGTATAACCGATTATATAGAAATGTTCAATAGAGAAATGGTGTAAGAAAGGGATGTCTTAGGAAATATGATTGCAGGGATCATGTTTCTTCTTGTGGGAACTGGTGAGAACTCTAATGATGGGAACAAGTGGAAAATGGAAATAGAGTGGTGGTACACCTTAGAACCATACCATGTGATTGGTAAACATTCCTCCTTGATTTAAAATAAATCTAGGATGTTTTTAATGTGGTTATCTTAGTTGTATTAAGTGATATTGTGTGGAACCACCTAGATCATGTCATAATTTTAACCAAATAGAATATTGTCAACATTATTGTTATAGTACTCCTTGGTCTAGTTCTAGAGTCACATATCATTGACTTCAGGAATCATATGATTCGATGGGATAAGTATAGAAGAATAATTATCATCATCGGAATAGAGTAATCCAAGGTGTTTCTAGGAAAACCATGACTCCAGAACCAGTGCAATCTCAAAAGGGTGAAAAAGAGAAAAATATAGTGAGTAACAAATTGTACGGATCTAATAAAGTGGTCCTGGATAATCAACCAAGTCCTTTGATGATGATAGTTATGATTATTTTGAATTTTACCCTTATGTTGTCTTTATTTGAAATGGGAACATCCCAGTATTTTATTTCTTCTCATGATATTGATCATATGGGTTTTCATATTGATTTGATCTCTTCTATATTGAACCATCAAACTCATCTTATCCAAAGAGAATATTGATCTTTTATGTGTAAACTTTGTTCTATAACTATTTGTGGGGATGAGTTGCTTTGAGATTCCTCATGCTTGAGATGGATGTCTATGAAAAGATTTTGGGTATGGATTGGTTGACATCATTGAAGGAACACCTCAACTATTATGCCCGAAAGGTTAGTTTCACATATTTGGATGGTTTTGGGTATCTCTTTAGTGGAGATTGGTATTTAAAGGTAAGTATGGAAGGAATTTTGGTACTGGTAGTTAGAACCATCTCTTATCAATTGGTAGCACATACCTTGGAATCTATAGATGAGATTTGGGATAGTGATTTTCTAACTATTATTGGCCAATTTCCTGATATTTTTTTTGAAACTTTATCTATGTTACACCTGAAAAGAGAAGTAGAGTTTAAGATTAATATCATGTTGGGAACCATTTTTATTTCACTTTCTTATAATTATGTGGAACCCATATAATTGAATGAATTGAAATTTTAGTGGGTAGAGTTGGAAAGAAAAGGGTTCATTCGACCAAGAATGTCTCTATGGGCATCAGTGGTTTTGTTTGTAAAGAAGGTAAATAAAACTCTTATAAATTTTGTGGATTATTATAATATTAACCAAGTTATGATAAATAATTTGTATCCTCCTCACACATTTATTATCTTTTTTATCAATTTAGGGGTTCGTAGTGGTTCTCTAAAATTTACTTATGTTTGGGGTATTACCAATTGTGTGTTTGGAAGGAGAATATTCTAAAGACTGCTTTTAGATGAAGATATATCCATTATGAGTATGTGGTTATGCCTTTTTGTCTTATGATCCACAATACATCCGTATTTAATTGATGAATAAAATCTTTTATAGGTATCAATATTCCATCGTAGTGGTGTTTTTTGATGATATACTCATGTATTCTAGGAAAAAATAGGATCATGAGCAGCACTTGGAGATAATGTTGGGTATCTTGTGGGAAAATAATTTGTATAACAATTTATCAAAGTGTTATTTCTATAAACAAGATGTGCATTTCCTTGGACATATCATTTTTGAAAAAGTTATTTCTATAGATACTAAAAATATAAAATTTGTTATCTCTTTGAAACCACCCAATAATGACTTTGAGATTTATAGTTTCATTGCCTTAGTCTGATACTACTTATATTTTGTACATGATTTTCACGTTTAGAATCATCAATGAAAGATTTTATGAGAAAATTCATTCCATTCCAATGGAATGATGAATATCTATAATCCTTTCAAGAACTTATGGTTAGACTTACATTAGAACCTATAATCACATTGCTAGAGTCTGGATGAGGCTATATAGTCTATTATGATGTACTGAGATCTGGATTGGGATGTATTCTTATACATAGAGATCATGTTATTGGTTATAGTTCATGGAAGTCAAAATTTCATTAAAAGAACTAACCAAAACATGATTTAGAATTGGCTATTGAGGTCCATTCTTTGCAGACATTGAATCATTACCTCTTTGGTCATAAATTAATAGTTTTTATGGATCATAAGAGTTTGAAAAATAATTTCTCACAAAGAGATTTGAATTTATGGTATCCAAGTGGATGGTGTATCAATAGATGTTTGACTTTGAATTCATATATTTACCAGGTAAACTAAACTATATGGTGGATGCATTGAGAATGAAGTCATATGATCAGCTGGATAAAGAGTCTTAATAATAGTGAAAACTAATATCGGCCATAGTGGATATGCATCAATATTTCTTTAACAAGTTAATGTGGTCATTTTCTTTCTGGATCTGGTTATTTATGATTTGGATGATAAATTCTCATAGGATCAAACATATGATCATAAATGTGCTACTATGATGTCAAAACTCAAAGGTGGGGAGACCATTAAGGGTTGTAAGATGGATGGGAGTTCAATGTTTTGGTTTATATATTGGATGGTCATACATTTGTATTATCATGAACATATTTTTAGTGCCCACTACCATACAATATGGTTTATTCATCCGAAAATAAAGAATATGTAAAAAAAATATTGAAAGCATAGGTTTTTTGGGTTAGAATAAAAAGAGATATAGTAGATTATGTCTTGAGATGCCTCACCTATCAATAGGTCAAGTAATAGAATCAATGTATAGTGGGTATATTGCAGTCTTTATCAATTCTCATTTGGAAATGAGAGTATATATCCATGGATTTTGTAATAGGTTTACCATGAATGATTAGGAAACATGATTCCATATGGTTGATTGTGGATCGGCCCACATAGTTGGTTCACTTCATCCCGATTTGTGAAACTAATATAGTAGAATACTTTTAAAAAATCTAAATTCAAGAAATTGTTAAGATGCATGGTGTTCCATCCTCTATTGTATTCGACTAAGACCCTCTATTTACATCTCATTTTGGGAAATCCTTATATAAATCTCTTTGAAAACAGTTTATTATAAGTACATCTTATCATCCTCAAGTGGATGGAAAATCAGAATGAAAAATTCAAATGTTAGAGGACATGCATAGGGATGGAGTGGGGGATTGGGGTGGATCTTGTGGGAAGCATATACCATTAGTGGAGTTCTCATATGATGAAATTTATCAAGCCTTGATAAATATGGATATTTTTGAATAATTTTATGTGATTCCTTGTCATTATCCACTTTTTGGGTAAAAATATGCGAGACTTTACTAATTGGACCTAGCCTTGTGAAAGAGTTAATAAAGAAGATTTAGTTGATTAAAAAGTGGATGGAGATAGCTCAAAGTTTTCAGAAATAATATGTAGATCGTCATTAGAGACCATTATCATTTGAGTTGAGTGATCATGTGTTCTTGAGAATATATCCAAGGTGTGGGATTCCTCATTTTGGTAAATAGAACAAGTTTTATCCTTGATACATAGGCGCATTTTTATGATTGAATGAGTTAGTGATATGAAATATTAGTTGGAAGTTCCAAAAAGGTTCAGTTCAGTGCATAATTTGTTTCATGTATCTTAGTTGAAGAAGTTCCAACCTAACATTTTCCATATGATTTTATGGGATCAAGTGATCCTAGAGTTATATTCTATGTTGATACATGTGCCGGTAAGGATTTTTGATAGGAAATAGAAAATCTTAAATGTGAAAATAATCATTATAGTGTGGGTTTTATGGAAGAATGGTTGGATTCAAGAAGAAATATGGGATCAGGAGAAGGAAATGCTAGCAAAGGTCCCATGCTCTTCCAAAAAAATATGGGTTTTCTAATTTATGAGGGTGGTTATTCTTATGGTGTAAATAATATAGCACCCTATATTTAAGGTGCATTACCCTTTATTCAAGTATTTTTTATTATATATAATTATCAAATTATGTTTTGGGAGGTTCTGATGGATTTTGGCATGTTTTGGAAGCATTTTTAGAGGTTCACATTTTGTGCATAGTTAGTAGAAACCATGTACTACCTTCAGAAAAATGTGCAAGGAAACACAGTGGTCACTAAAAAAGTTCACAGTTGGCACATGGTTTGGGAAAACTATGCGAGTGCCTAGGGAAAACCATGAAACTTGAAACATATGAAAAAACACAGTTGGTGTACATGTTTTATAATTGTGACATAAAACCATGATAGGGGTTGTCTTATGATAGTATAATTCCATGGTTGGCGCATGTTTTTCTAAATAGTATGTCTTAACTATGTGGCATGCAGTTAGAGACACTAAAAAAATTGTATCTATTCTAATTTTACTCTTGAAACCTATTTTAGTTGCCTAATATTTAAATAACCCAAACTCATTTTCCTCCTAAATCATGAGATATTTTTCCATTTAATCTATAAATTATTCTTATTCAAATCAAAGTGTGTTAGAGACCTGAATTCATCATTAATTCATCATTATTCATAGATATTATTACATATAGACTTCTTCTCTCCTCTAGAATCTAATATATTTTCTGTGGTGGATAGATTCATCTTCCTTGATGGGAATACTAATGTATTATCAATGTATTTACTGGAAGAAAGGTGATACAATGTTATATTTGGAGTTTCTTACTGTTTTTATTCATTTTTTTCAAATTTTTTGAGGTAGGTAGATTATTTATTATCTCTACATGACTTAGAACATAAAGGTGTAGTTTCTATTAAATTATTTTATTGAAATGGTTGTGAAATACTTGTGTGATTCTTAATGGAAACCCATTTTGGTTACGGCTTTGTAATTTGGAAAAAAATAATAGATTTCGGGAAAACCCTTTGTTTATAATTTTAAAATGTTGATTTTAAAATAATGGTTTGGTTTTGATGCATGTAAAGTGTTTATTGAAATAATTTAAAGAATGAAAAGTTATCATGGTGAATGGTTTGGGATGGATATTTGGAATACATGTTTATTGTGAGTTCATTTGCATTAAAAGTGACCCTATGGAAGGGGCATGTGCCATTGGGTTAAGTGGTATTAGTAACCTTGTGGAGACTTGGTGGATCGACAATAGATAACTAATGTGGATAGAACTTTCACTTGGGCAGGCATGATATGTGTTTTTAGATACATGGTTATGGGTATGCTGAATGAATTGAGAAATTCTTTGAAATTCATGTTTTACATCATCCCATGGATTTTTTTGGGGTTTTGATATAAACTATTTTTACTATTTAATACTATTTTATATAAATTATGCTAACATGTTTTGTCCTAGTGGTATGATTCTGGAAGTCATTGGGAAAATACAACTGAGTTTATACTCACACCCTTCTTAGGAATTTTTGTGCATTTGTAGATGAAATCTATCAAGATATAAGTAAAGGAAAGGTATCTACTTTCTTTAGTAATTTTTCTTAATATCATGGTCTTGGCATATAGAGTTGGATCTTGGAGTGGGTTGGGTATTTTAGGTTTATGTCACTTTGGAGGTTTGAGTTCGTGGTCATTTGGTTCTCTTCAAGTATATCATTTGGTTTCCACTTTTACTTGCATATAGTTAATTGGTTCAGTTTTATTTTGAGTTTTATTTTGAAACCATGCATCATATAGAGGTTTTGTTGATTATTGTCTATGTAGTTTAGATGTTTTATCTTTTAAAGAGAAAATTGTCCCCCAAATGTTATTGAGGCCCTTGAAATTTATTTCAAGACTTTGGTGTCTTGGGGATATAACCTAATTCCTAGTATAAAAACCCCATCACTTATCAATCCAATGATGTGGGAGGGATGTTACACTATTGTTGTGTGTGTGTGTGTGTTTGGTGTTTTCCAATAGATTCATTTTCCACTAACTGAATGTGAGGATTGTATCTTAATTAAGAAAACATAAAAATAGAATTTCATTGATTCACCCCTTCCCCTCTTAGAGATGACATTGAACCTGATTGGTCCATTCATTCCATTATTTGTTTTTTTAGGGTTTATTATTTTTCCCATATTTATTCCATGTTTGGGTGTGTTGTGCATGTTTTTTTCAAGTGGATTTATTTACTTTATTTGACTCTTTTTCTCCATGATTTTGAAATAATTGTTTTTTTTTTGAAAAACCAATGTGATTTCTGAAGTATTGTTTTCAAGTAAACTTGGTTACAAAAAATTAATGTTCAAACTAGACATATTGGATTGATGGGTAATGGCATTACATAGATTCATAGTGAAATCCTTCAAATATTTTTTCTTCACACCCTGTATATTCATTTGGGAATATGAAAACCTTATTTTTTTGGACACACCTAAAGGTAAGGGAACTACGCAATTCAGTGGATCCTCTTAATTATCAACGTATGTGGTAGTTTTGGGATTTTTGAGATGTGGTATGACAAAGTTGTATTATTATAGAGAAGTTTTGGGATTTTATTTTATTACGATAATATATTAGAATTTTTGTATTACCCCTATTTTGAGGTTGACTAAAGATATCATGTGTATATGTATTGTTTATGACTGATGATGTCATTAAATCTGTTATTAGTCATTTCCTTGTTTACTCTGGTTTGTATAATTACAATTTTTTATCATGTCATTTCATTAGGGTGGTTTTCTAATCTGTGGATGGGTCATATCATATTTATATGGTTGAAAATATTCCTAAATGGATAATTATAATGCTCTGGTGATTTTTGTCAGTCGATGTCAATTAAAAATATTATTTTGGCCTTTTGGTGGGTCATCCCAGGTGATGGGTCAGGTTGACCCTAGATGTATCATTATAAAATGGTATCATAGGTATATTTTTATTTGGGGTTTAGTGGTACATATGAGTTAGTGCTCTTGATGCTTAGGTGGTAGGGGAAGATGAGTTCCTATCTGGATCTTCTTTGAATTAAGCCTCTTGTTTCCATGGGTGGTCGGGGTCTTTTTTATAATTTGAACTATTATTTTATTTCTTGGTGAGATTTTATGTATCTCATCATTGGTTATGGTATTTATAAATAACCCATGAGATTTTTTTAGAAATTTTAAGTTTTATTGTTAAAAATTAATGAATAATAGAGGTGAATGGATATTAATAACCATAAAAAAACCTTTCCACCATATTTTTAACATTCTAGTTTTTTTTTCAAGTTTGACATGTGTTTTGTCTAACTGTTTATCCAAACCATGCATAATTTAAAATTTTGTAAAATTTCAATTTTTTCACACTTTCATTATTTGAAATAATTTTTGTGTTAATGAAATTTTCTTGATACCTAATGTAATGGTTTATTATTGTTTATTTGATGTTTATTAGAATTTAATTGTGTTTTATTTGAGTTATTTATGGTGTTTTGATGAAAATCCCACCCATAATGACCTCTTTTAACTAATGGGAGGGTAGTCTGATGTAATTTGTACAACAAAATCCTCTAGTTAAACCTATTTTAGTAGTTTCGATTAACTATACCATTAAATCTCTTGGAAAATGGGGTTATAGAGGTCATGAATATATATGGAACCATACTTATGGGTCTATGAAGAAGAATCCATTAGTCTTCCATAGTGACATAGGTTTTCATGATTCTGGGGAATATGTTGAATGGATTAAGTGTATCTTCCATTTTCTGAAGACCCCTGAGACCTCAAAACATTTTTAAACCTCTTACATGTTGGAAGTAATGGGTATCAAATGGTGGGACTCTTTGGTGAAAGCAGGGATGCATGATTATATTTCCTAGTAAAACTTTAAAAATAATTTTAATCAATAGTTCTATCTTGAGACATTTAAAGTATTTAAGTTCTATGAGTTCATAATATTGGAGCAGGGAGACCATTCAATAATGTATTATGTCACTCGATTTTATGAGTTGTTTCATTTGTCTCCTAATCACCACATAAACAATTATCTCAAGTTGAGTCATTTTGAAATGGTGTTAATGGATAAGAATAGATCAATTCTTATCCCCCTTTTCCTATTAACTAATGTTGGTGTGGTGCATAAAGTGTCTATAGATGAGGTAGATGTTGCAGGGAAGATAGGTATTAGTGGATTTTATTAACTAATGGGTGGTAGATAGAGTTATTCCACTACCCAGAAGAGGAATTGGGATGAACCTTGATGGGATAGTGGAAATGGTGGTCAACAATCATCCAGTACCACACCAGTGGATTATTTGGTGCATAAAATGGTGATTTTCTACTAGTGTGGGAAGTATATCCATACCCTACCTAATTTTTTAGAGAATTTGAGGATTTTTCAATGGTGTGGGCATTTGGGTCATCTTTAGTGCTTCTAGAAGGCCTCTCTTTAGTGGAGTAGAGTTGGTTTATCGTTGTATTAGGGTTACAAGTGTGATCAGAGGCTTCTAAGAGTGTGGTATCTTTCCCTTAAGTGTAAGGGGGATAATCATGCAACTAAGAATTCCTAGGGTGGTTTTGATCTGAGATATATTTCTATTGAAAACATTGAACCTATGGACTCCAAGGCCAATCTGAACACTATGATAGGTATGGTGTCTATTTATTCATTTAGGGATTTAGCCTTGTTTGATATGGGTGCTTATCATTCATTGATATCATTATTTTTTCTTGATTATTTGGGTATACAAGTGGAGTTAATGACATTTTTCATGGATCTAATTACCTAGTTGGTAGGAATAATAGGATATGTTTAAATTTCTTGGAGTGTTGTGTTTTGGATATTAACATAGAGGCCATGTGTGACTTCCTCATGTTGGATCTAGATATTTTTTTATCTCATAATTTTTAAGGATTGGATGATCAATTTCAAAGATCATATTGTTTGTTATCATCATAGGATCCAATTTCTATATCTTGATTAGATAACTCATGTCTTCTAGGGTGAGTTGGATCCATGATCATGAATAGAAGGACCAGTTTCTCTAGATGTGTGATCAATATCATGTTAGTTTTCCAAGTTGATATTTGAGTTTTTGTAATGGATTTCAGATGATAATATTATAGTTTTTTTAGATTGGTACCTCTAGGTGTTTTAGATGATATTTTTGGGTTGGATCCCTTGTGATAAGTTGGTTTTAGTATTGATCTTTTCCCTATAAAATTCCCATATATATTCCATTAAACATAGGGATCCTTCAAACTTGAAATCATTAAGTATTAATTTGGAGGATCTTGCAGGTAATGGTTTTTTTCATCCTAACATGTCATTATGGTAAACATGAGTGCTATTTTAAAAGAATGAATATGGAAGTATGTGACATTTCATAGAATTTCACAAGTTCAATCAGGTGATTGTTAATAAAAAATACTTATTGACTCAAATTGATGATCTCTTTGATCAACTCAATGGACATCAGAAATTTTCAAACTAGAAGTTGGGGTACCTTAATTTAGGGCTCCAAGAATAAAGTCTTCTTAATACTCCATTTAGAATCATGTATGGGCACTTCAAGTATCTGGTTATTCTATTTCTCCTTACCAATTCTCTTGTGGTATTTATGGAAGTCATGAACTAGATGTTTCATCACTATTTTTTAACTCCTTTATAATCATGTTTTTGGATGCAATGTTGGAGTCTTCCAAGATAAAGGAGGACCATAGATACTATTTGAGTGTTATTTTAGGAACCTTGAGAGAGCATAGTCTCTATCCGAAGTTGTCCAGGTTCTATTTCTGGATCCTAGAGGTAAAGATTTTGGGATATTTGATTTCTAAGAAAGGGGCTTCAGTGGACCCCAAGAAGATCCAAGAGGTTATGTCTTGGGAGTGTCCCAGGAATTTGTTTGAGATTATGATATTTTTAGGTTTGGAAAAGTATTATAAGTGATTTTCTTGGGGATTCACTAAGATATATTCTCACTTGACAAAATTGACTCAGAAATGGGTGAAGTTTTTGTTGTGTGATAAGTTTCAGTGTTTTTTAAGTATTTTCAAGTTTGATTGACATTATATCTAGTCTTTATTATTCTTAATCCTATGAAAGGATATTTAGTGTACTTTAATGCCTCGTGTGTGGGTTTGGGGTGTGTTATGATGTAGGATGAAAATAAGGTGACCTAAATCTCTCATCAACTACTTTCACATGAGAGGAATTACCCCACGCAAAACCTAGAGTTTTCAGTTGTGATGTATATGTTAAACAAATGGTTTCATTACCTCTTCGGGGAATAATTTATAGCTTAATCATATCATAAGAGCCTCAATTATATCTTAACCTAAATGGAATTGAACCTCCAAAAGATAAATTCGGTAAATTCCTTTCATACCTTTTATTTTGATGTTACTTATGAACATGGGGAAGGAAAGTGGGTTCATCTATACATTTAGAAAAATGTTACTAAAACAGGTAGTTAAAAAATTAGTGGATGGGTGGAGTTTAATGGGTTTTTTCCTAATCTATGTTTGGAGATGTTGGAGGATGGAGAGATTTTGTATTTTACTATTGATTAGGTTACATGATCTCTTGTTGGTCGGGTTTGGTGTGGGTGGGAATATAACCCCATCTTCCAGTAGATAAGTATAGTTTTAAATTATATGGAGATATCAATTAATTAGTCTTGATCTCCCAATAGTACCCTCTTCTTCAGGAAGTGTCTAGTTCTTCACTTGACCTTGAGGTAGGTGGAGGTGCATGAGTGGAATCATTATAGTTGATCCATTCACCCAAGATATATCAATACGTTTTGTACACTGAGGAATCATTTATGGGGTCATGGGATGGGACGATAAATTGTGAATTTTGTATCTCGATAATTTACCTATTAGTAGATCAAAGTAGAGCATCAAAGGCCAATCGAGTTGATTTATCATCTTCCCATTCTAGTGTGTTAGTGAGAAAATATAGCCATAGATTTTTTTTATTATTCTAGATTTTAATCCTTGTAGGAAAGATTATATTTGGGTGATTATAGATCAATTGACTAATTCAACCCATGATTTCCCTATTAGTGAGATAAAAAAAGTTATAGGAACTTGGACACTTATATGTCTTAGGAATAGTTAATCTTTATGCTGAATTTAGAAACAGTTTATGACTGGAATACCCATTTTACTTCTTAGTTATAGAAGAGTCTCCAGAATCCATGGTAACCTAGTTAAAGTTAAGCCTGGCCTATCACCCATAGATAGAAGGTCATAATGAGTGGGCCATTCATATTCTTGAGGAAATGATTTTTCTATGTGTTCATGACATTGAGGGTTTTTGGTAAAGAAACATTTCATTAGAATAATTTTATTACACCAATAGTTTTTAGGAATCAATCAGGATGGACCCTATTGAGGTTTTTTTTGGACAGCCATGTCGATCTCCATCATGTTATGCTGAATAAGGTGACTATTATTTATTCGGGATGAACATTATCTATGAGACAATGTAGAGAGTGTAGTTGATTCAGAAGAGGTTAAAGACAGCTAAAAGTCACCAAAAATCATATGCTTATTTTCATTGACTCCCTCTTGAGTTTGAGGTTGGGGATCCGGTATTCCTTTGATTATCTATTTGATATGGACATTTTTACTTCAGAAAGAAACGGAAGTTGGTGTTGCGTTATGTCGGGTATATTAAAATTGTGGTGTGTCTTAGGATGGTATCTTTTCAGTTAGAATTATCTCTAAAATTGACCTTTAATCCTGATGTTTTCTATTTTTCCCAGTCAAATAATTACAGTCTAGAACCATATCACAAGATAGAGTTGGGGGATTTAGAGTTGGAGCTTGATACAACCATTTTATAGCATCCTATTCGTATCATGGATTAATAGAACAAGGTTATTCATGGTAAGTCGATCTGATTAATCCATGTGATTTAGTAGAGTAGTGGAAATAGCTATGAGACTTTGGAGTGGGAATATTTGGTGAGGGATAAGTAACCTCACATGTTTTCATTGGAGGATCCTTGAGAGCTTTCAATGGGAATAAAGTGGCATGGTGGGGATAATTGTGACACATATTAGGTCACTAATATATTTAATCATGAGTTTTATTTATTTATTTATTAATCTCAAGATTTTTCTATATTGTGTGTTCAAAAACATTGGTTTTTTAGGAAAGAGGCTTAGGTGCATGGTCAGTTCATGGTTTTCTTAACCATGCAGTTGGAGGAACGAGGGTAATATTGGGGGGATATAGGTTTTTTTCATATCTTTAGCATGACTTATCTAATAGTGTGATATTTTTTATAAACCATAATTTTTTTAGAGATAGTTTCTCAAACTCAGTTGGTGCTTGGTTTGTCTAATAATCAGGTTAAACCATGAGAGTTGTCTAGGTCATTAAAAATTTGAGAAAATAATAGTTTTACCTTGATGTATTTAACTTTTATTGGCCTCATTTTTCTCCCCTATCATGAACATACCTCTCCCTTTTGATTTAGATCTTCCACCCTTGGAATTTGGTGGATTTACTTTTTCTTTAGTTATTTATTTCAATTTAATTCCAATTTTTTATTATTTTCTCATTCCTCCCACTTTATCTTTATTTTTTATTCTATTTCAGTAGAATGTGGAAATCATATATTTCATTTTAGGTGAATATAAGGTCATTAATTGGGGTTTTAAATTTTTTTTCTTTATGGATTATGTGTGTGAGGGACTCTCTTTCTTGATTCAGATGATTATCATCAGTGGTGAAAATGTTTAACTCATTTTCTAGTAGGTTTCTCTATCTAAGGGAACTTTTCCATAGATTCCCATTGAATCTTGATTTCTCTTGGTTTTTTATTAAATTTTCCCTAATTTGTGTTATTATTTATGGTTAATCGATTATTATGATGATTTTTATTTGGGTTATAAATTTAATAGTTTAATGTTTATTTTAAAATGGAGTTGTCTTTGATGAACTTTATGTGTTTTTTAAAATGTCCCAATGTGATTTTTTTTGGATTTAAATGGATTTTAATGTGGTTTTTTGAAAATTATTTTCCTTAAGGATGGAATTTTATTTAAATGGGAAATTTTTACCTTGATTAAGGTGTTATTTTAAAATTGGAATATTGATTAATTAACTTGGATTTTATTATTGGAGCCTATTATATATTGTGTGTTCTTAGAATTTAGTAGAACATGGAAGACCTTGGGTTTGTATTTGTGCATGAAATAGACAAATAGAGTGTTATACAAGGTACCAAGGGATAATTTGGAATGACAAGATAGGTAACTTTCTAAATATGACCAAGTTGACCAAATAAGCCTATAAAATTATGGTTAGGCCTAGGGAAGACTGAGAGAGATTCTAAATTATTTATAATCTATTAGCCAGCTTGAAAACCTTCTTTCAGACTAGGTGACACTAGACCATTGTGGTTAAATCCCATGGTGTGTATTACTTATACCCTGTTGGTTTTTATATTCTTTGTTCATGATAATTGTTCTATGGTTGATTGACATATTTTTATTCTTATTTCAATGTTCTGTTATTGGGTTATTTACTAGTGATTATGATTATTCCCATAATTATTCTATGTTTTGGTGTGTTGTAAATATTTATACCAAGGGGATTTATTTCTTTTATTTTATACATTTTTAACATAATTTTGAAAATATGGTTCATTTTTTAGAAAAACCAAATGGATTTTTAAATTAGTGTTTTCAAGTGAACCTGTTTATGAAATATGGGTTTTCAAACTCGACATATTAGATTGCATAGGTAGAGAACTTAAATATATTCATGGTGCTATACTACTTGGATTTATGGGTCACACCCAACATATGCCTTTGGGTGAATTTAAACATTATTTTATAGGACACAGGTAGGGGTAAGGACACCAAATAGTTCAATGGAATGTCTTGATTACCAATGTATATGGTTGTTTTGGGATTATGGAGATGTCATCTCATGGAGATGTCCTATCACAGAGAGTTCTCATTATGGAACAATGTTGGGATTTTTTATATTTGGTATAATGTATTTTCCATTTTTCTTATTCTTTCATTGGATTTTGACTATGGATAACATATGTATATGTCCCTAGTGCTTGTCTCCAGCCCGTGGTGATCAAGAACATGCTTCAGACATTGTTGTTGTCTGAATCAGGTGATGGGTCTAGTTCACTCAGACTAGTTTATTATATCCCCTCTAATATTTTATATAATTATTCTCTGATTATTCATATATTTGATGTTCTATTTGAAATTATATCCTTCATGGGGTTTCTTGTCTCAATTTTCACCACTTAAAGCATATTTCTTACTATATACCATATTTTATTTGGAATGGTGTATCTAGTGACCCTTTGATATTTTGTATTTTGGTTCTATTATATTCCATGATATTAAATGTTATATTTCAAGATCATTCTCACATAGGCTTTTAACTCAAAATTTACAAAATCGGTAAGGGTTTGTGATAACTCAATTTTTATTTCATTGATTTAGAAACATTTTAATTAAACTCTATTGTTCTGACTTTAGTTTATCCTACCTAATGAATACTTTTTATTAAAATTAATCTTTATTTTGTAGTGTTATACAATTATACCTTATAAACACATTATAAAATGATTGTTAACACAAATATTGTTTTACTTGTAAGGATTTTCTTGGTCTTAATTATGATTCTTTGAGACATGTTACATGTTATGTAGCACGATTCCTTTATATAGTGTTTTATTGATTTACTATATCGTGAATGTTTAATTTACATATAATTCATTGGGTATACTAATCTAAATCAAGTTCATTTCCTCAAATGGATTTTTACTCAAGTGTTACCCTAGTCTTGAGATTTTTTGGTAACTCGATTTTTGTTCATTGATTTATGATCATTCTATTGAAATTCTTTCATAAAATTTTAGTAAATTCTACCCTTTTATTGTAATATTTGATATTCTCTCATTTTTTAAATTTTTACCACATAAATACCCTTTTAAATATTTCATTCTACATGGAGTGTGTTTCCTCGTATGGATATTGATAACTCAAATCTATTTTATTTGAGTTATAATGTTTCATCTTGAACATTACCCTTAAATTCTTAAGTTCTCCCTCCAAAATATGTTATTATATGGTAATTTAACATCCACATTGGTAAAATAAAGTTTTGATACAAAAGAAAGTTTTATTACTCCTTTTTTATGAAGTGGTTTTTTAACAGATTTTGTTTAAAAATACGAAAAGGTTGTTCCTTTCATAATAAAATGTTTAATCTATGAGACCACATTTACTTGGGTATATTTATTTCTATTTAAAGTATAAATCATTGGAGATTCCTTTTAAAAGTAAATGTTTTACAAAAATTCACTTAAATTTTTTGAAAATGGATTTTGAAAGTGACTTGTAACTTCATATTTATGATAACATTTAAAAAAATTAAAAAACTATATTATGTTTTTACTTTTTTTTCTTTTAGTATTAAAAAGGATTTACCATAATATGACTTATGTCTTATAATATACCATCTATTTTATTCTATTCTATTTTTCTTTTGGGGGGATTTAACCCAAAGTATCAAATAATCAAATTATTGATCTCTTCTTATGTTGTATCATTCAAAGAATTTTTCTTTTGGGTTTTTTTAAATCTATGACAACATCCTTCTAAGATTATTTTGTTACATTCTAGATATTATATTTTACAAACACCCAGATTTATTCTCTAGATGGATTATGAAAATGTAATTCTATTTATCAACTAGGGAAATTTTTTACATTCTATATATTTTTTACCTCTATATGGATGATTATTGATTATTAATGCAGGTGGGTTATGTATTGACAACTAGTATATTTTTTATTTCAATAAGGGTGATTATTAGAAAAGTTTATTATGTATTTTTAATTTGTTTTCTCATATGATTAATTCAATGTACTTAATTAATGATGGGAAGGGCCCTATAATAGATAATGCCTTAATGCATTGATAGTTATCATAAGATAAACTGTCTTGGGTAATCTAGTTTATGCCTGCTTAGAACAAAATATTTCCTAGACATAGTTCCTTGAAGGTAAGATCATGATTTATAAGATCATAATTTCTTAGGTTAGGGAATATATTTTTCTTTATCACATTTTTTATTTCATCACCAATGAACAAGTTGTTATTATCCATGGGATCGTTTCAATTCCATTATTATCCATGCATATAATATAAATCAATTTCATTCTATTATGAATTTTTTTAGGGTTATCGATTACTGTCATATTACTTATTCTCATCTTATGCTCAATTAAGATAGTTAATTGTTATTGATTATTTTTTCCCTTACTAGTATTTTGATCTCATCCCTTATTATATTTCCATTTCCCTATACTAAGAAGAGAATTATTACAAGTTATTAGTCTAGTAGGATAGCTTATGTGAATAATTTTTGGAATATGTTGAATAATTATTGTGGATTAAGTAGTTTATTATTTAGTATAACAAAAGTTTAAATTTGTTCACAATGACATGAGATTTTTTTTTTTGATTTATCATAATTATCTGAATCTCTAAACCTAAAAGGTCTTGGGAATGTATGTAATTCCATATTTTTTTATTTCATATCATTCTGTGAAAGTTAGGTTTGAGAATTTATAGCTAGTATTAAAGTAGGTATTTAAAGTATAGGTTTTTCATCAACAGATATGAGAGTATGGATTCAGGGAACTATAATTATAGTTTAAAAAACATATAATTTTTACCCTCCTTGATCATTAAAAACATTGAAATTTTGAATTTTCAATATAACCATGATTTATCAAAGTAAAAATTATACACACATTGGAAACAAAATAATTGGTATTTTTAAAACTATTGGTAAGAGTATTAACATAGTGTAATTTAAATTCTCAATGATTAATCAACAACTTATAGAAGTATCAAAATAGTGGAAATTCAAAATTCAATACAATAGATATTTAAAACAACACTCAGAGTAATAGTTAACAATCCAAATACCCTGTTAAATAATATAATAAAACCGCACTTTTAAATAAAAGTGTAATGTGGATCTTTAGACTAGATAAAAGTTATATTTTTTTTACTATATCTGAAATCCCTTTACTTAAACTTGTCAATAGGTGATATGTCATCCTATCCCCACATTCCCTTGACTTAAACTCATGGATAGGTACTCTTCCTTCTTATACTTAGAATACACCAACCTAAACTCATCAGTAGGTATAGTATTCTATCCCCAATCACCCTATTTTATTATCCCCAGAATCCCTTGATCACATAGGATCAGTAAAAGAACAATTATATTGGAAATACCAATAGTTTTACAATTATGTCCTTTAAAGAGAACTCTTAGTAAAAACACTTATAAAGAAAACTATTACAAAGATCAGCAGTACTATGAAAAAAAAGAGAAATTGTATAGCTTCAAAAAACTAGATACATTCATAATGATAAAAAATATATTCTTCTTAAATGATTAATGTTTTGGATCTATTTACACTTATCTTTGTAAAAAACTATGATAGTCAGATACTTTTATTATTTGGAGTTAGTTATAACAACATCAGTAGAAACTTCACCATATTTTGATGAACTCAGTATCTCACTAAATCTACTGATGAAGCTATCAACACCAGTATAGATCTTTTTATTATGATGACTTTAATATGGTATAAAATTTCATATCATTATATTCACAGTCCTTCTTGAAGTTATTTGGAATTATAATTAACATAAATTCATTCAACACACTAATAATAAATAAAATAACTCTCAAGTTAAATCAAAATCATATAAAGTGTATTATGGTGTTTAAAACAGAAATAAAAAGTGGTTTATAGACTCAAAAATTTTCCCCAATTTGAAAACATAAAACTCATAAGAAAAATTGGAATATTTAAGTGTATCTAAAATAAAACTCCTTATAGATTTCAGTAGAGTGAATTTATCCCAATTTCTTCATTATTCTTAAAAAAATAATATATATAAATAATATGAAAATAGAAAATTCTCCCCGTTTGTAAAAAAATCCTTAAAATTATCCCTTAAAACTTTTAAATATTCTATACCTTTTTAAAAAAACAAACTTATGAAAATTCAATTTTTTCTAAATTTTCTTCTCCATTATGATTTTGAAAAAGAATCAAGAAAGATAGTGAGGATAAAAACTTTTATAAACAATTAAAATTTAGATAATTTATCAAAAATTTCAACTTATCCCAAGAATATATTTATCTACTCTTTTATTAAATAATAATATCATGGTAAAAACTTTTAAAACTAATTTATATAGGATAATGATAGAAGAAGTTAACCTTATTAGAAGTTAACTTCCAATAATAATGAATTATCTTCTACATTTGAGGATAGATCTAGGAAATGTTTTACATTCAAGATTCTTATCATCATAAGTTTAATTAAATGAAGATAAATATATAAAAAATAAAAATAAAAGTAAAAAATCAATGAGATAAAAAAAATACCCCTTTATCAAGGATTGTTTCAATATTAGATGATGTAAAAAATAAGAATTGCATTAAATATCACCTTAGGGTTATCTTAACTATCTAATGTTTAATGTATTTAAATATATCTGAAAATAATGATTTTATAAAACTATCAACAAGATTATTTATAAATTTGACCAAGTCAATTACTATATCTCTATTTTTTGTGTAATACCTAAGGAAATGATGTATCAAAACTATGTTTTTTTCTCATTAGTGATATCATGGGTTCGTTGGAAATTATATAAAACTAGTATTATCACAAGTAATTATAATTTGAGTAAAATTAAACCTAAAATTCAAGATTTTGTGTTTCATCAACACTTGAGCATAAGGATTTCCGACTACCACATATTCATCTTCAAAAGTAGAACGTACTATTGAATATTACTTCTTAATCTACCATGAAACTAATGTTTATCCAAATAAATGAAATGTTCTAAAAGTCCTTTTTATATCTGACCTAGAACCTCTAGATTTGGGATCTGAGTAGATTTATGAACAAAATCATTTCTAGTGGAATAAAATAAACTATATTTAAAAGTTCCTTTAAGGTGTTAGAAAATTCCTTTTACCACTTTCAAATGTGAATACCTTGTATTTTCTTTAAATCTAACTCATAAACATACTGAAAACATAATGTCAGGTCAACTTTCTATAAGATGTAGTAGAAATCTAGTCATACTTCTATAATGCTTTTTATCAACGCATTTCTTATATTCATCAATATCTAGTTTAAGAAAATTTTCTTTCAATGTAATTATGATTGATGAATTAAAACTGAAAAAATAGCAAGTCACTAATATATTTAGGTTGATTTAAGATATTTCCTTTTAGTTTTGAGAAATTTAAAATCTAGGGGAAAAAGTTTTGTTCTCCCATCGTTCTCATTTCAAACTCATTTTCATAAGTTTAGTGAAACTATCGGAAAGTTATTTTTGATTTAAACTAAAAATAATTTTATCAACATAAATTTTAACAATGATGGTGTATTTAAAAAATTCCTTTATAAAAATATTAGGTTCATCGATATCTATAAAAAAGTTATTTAGAAGTAAATATCCATAGATATTGTCACAAAAAGTTATTTGGGATTTATTAATTCTATAAAGTGAATTTGTAAGTATAAAAACATTATCCAAGAATTTAATATCCTTAAAACTAGGGGTTTTTTAATAAAAACTTTCTTCTAAACATATCTATTAAGAAATTCACTTTTAAAATCAATTTGAAATAAATTAAAATTTAGATTTGAATTAAAGTATAGTAATATTAAAGTTTAGATATAAGTGAAACTGTCTCACCATAATCTATGTATTCTTCTTGAAAATAATTTTTAACAAAAAATCTTGCATTATTTCTAACAATAGTTCCATTTTAATCACATTAATTTCTTAAACAACCAATTTCACTTCAATTACCAAAATATGTTTAGGCTTCTCAACTAAGGACCAAACTTGGTTCCATTCAAATTTATTGGGATCCCCTTTCATGGATCATACCCAAATTTCATCACCTAGGGAATCATCTTCTATTTTATGTACAAATTGAGATAAGAATACATGATAGTCCCATTTATTTCATATATAACTTATTTTTTTAATCAGATGACTTACATCACCAATAATATTATTATTATGATGTATCCATAAAATCTGTGAGTTCTTGGGTAAAGAGGTAATTTAATCCTCAACTAATTATTTTATATATTCAATTGAACTATCTATAAAATAATTAAATTCTCTTAATCTTACTTCTAGGGGATTTTTATACCTGTGTTTGAAAATAATATTCTCAAAAATTAGTATAATAATTTTCAAAAACATAATTTGGAAAATTAATTTTTAAAGGTTTAAAAAAAATTGGATCGGTTGTGTTAAATTTTATAAGAACAAATTTTTCAACAATATTTATTATTTTATTAAATACTCCATAATCCTTTCTAGTTATATAATGACCAATAAAAATCATTCGTCAGCCTAGGGATTAAATTTATATAATTAATCATTGGTATTGAAAATTAATATTTTATATCCAAAGACTCTAAATTAATAAATTTTTGGATTTATTCAAGTCCAAAACTCATAAGGGGTTTTATTAAGAAAGGGTCTGAGTAAAACTCTATTTATGGTATAATAATCAGTACTCATAGCCTCAACCCAAAAAATTCTAGTAACAGAACACATACTTATAAAAGTTTGATTAATTTTCTAAAGAAATTTATTTCTTTGTTCCACTACACCATTTATATTGTGGTATTCTAGGTGTAGAAAAATTTTGGGTAAGTTATTTTTACTAAAAAAAAGTTTAAAAATTTGAGCTTAAAAACTCACTATCATGATCACTCCAAATAGTAATCAAAGTTTGGTTTTTATAATGTTTAGAAGAATCATTAAAAGATTTAAAATGAGTAATATCTTACAAATTTCAACAGAAAAAATAATCCCAGGTAAATCTTATGTAATCATCAATAAAGACTGTTGGCGCTCCTTTCCCTCATAGGGTCGAACAGATGGAAAAGGGAAATACCTCAAGCACAAAGAGGGTCACCCATTGAAGAACATCAAAAAAATTGACAAAGGAATGAACTAGGAAACCATTTTGGAGTAAGTCGTGCAGCTCACTTGCACGCCCTATTTTATTTTTCTCCCAAGGTTTAAGGTGGCCTATAAATAGCCCCTGTGGGCCCCCATTTCAAGGACGAATTTTCCAAAAGTTAAAATAGAGATCTGGTTGCCCAAGTCATCAACTCAACTCTTCTAAAAGATTCTAAGGTAAATTTTTTCCTAGAATGGAAGACTTGATAGAGTAGGATTAGGTCTAAGTGTTTAGAATTCATCAACACTTGCGCACCTAAGTGTCCATACCTCCTTAAATATGGAAACACTTGTGCATCGTCATACCCTTTCGATGAAACTTGTGTGCCGCCCTTTTGGAAACATCTTAGGATAATACTAAAGGCTTGAGTTAAGTCTTTCCCAAGTATTACCCTACAGATTCTTTGTCTCCCAAGTGAACCCATACCGTGCCAGTATACTTGCGCGGCTAAGAATTGCATGACAAATGAATTATGCGGCCAACACTTGCACGTCAACTTCATTTGTGTGCCTTTCTCCCATTCACCTCTCCTCTTCAAGATATTATCACTCAAACCCCTTTTCAAAGCCATTTATGGAATGGTTCCTTTGTTGTCTTCCTTATCTGAAAGGAACTCTATGATAACCTCTCCCAAAAGCTCATAACTTAAAATATTTATGTCACTATGGTTAGAGGTTTCATCCATAATCTCATCCTTTAAGATGAGAAGATATTTTGATTTATGGCATCCTCCTCATGAGTAATCCCCAAGTCCCCTTAACATGGGCCTCCTTCTCAGGAGTAATCCCCAGTCATAAGTCCCCTTAACCTAAGCCTCCTTCTCAGTAGTAATCCCTAGTCATAATTCCCCTTAACCTGGGCCTCCTTCTCATGAGTAAGCCCCAGTCATAAGTCCCCTTTAATTTGGGCATCCTCCTTAGGAGTAAGGCCCAGCTTAAAAATCCAAATCTCCATAAAATACAAATACCTTTATGGACCCTACTCATGGGATTCTTTCTTTAAGTAAGACCTGGTCTTCATTTACATGGGCAGTCATACATACGTAATCCCCACATCATTTCTTGTGACTACCTCTTTCATGGTACAAAAATTAGGTTTACTGATACCTCTTTTTTCTCACACTGAGCATGACTCATGTGAGCTTAGAGTGTAAAGTTAATCACAAAATCTCTTTTGGGAAATTAACCTTGCATAAGTCCCATATTTCCTTACCCAAACTACATGGACTTTGATCTCTGCCTTAAAAGTAGAGTACATAGGAAGCCTTTATAAGGTTCAAGACAATAATTCATTAATTATTTTCCATCCCATATAACGTTAAACTATATCCTTATTATTGAACTATGTGGGTTCTGATTATTTTTTAATAAGGATAAGTAGGTAGCCCATCAGTGGGTACGATCCCAACTCTGAAATAATCCCTGTCTTTCTGGAGTACAATAAATATCAAGTGCCACACTGAGTGGATTTAAAACCAGTATGGTCATCATAATGACCAAGATATTTCTATATAATGTATTTAAGGATACCATTGAATAAGAATCTCTAATACATACAGATTATTCTCTATCAAATAAATAACCTCAAATACATATAAAAGATTCTCTAAATCCCATAAATATCAATAATCGATTGCCAAATATAAAGGAAAAAACATTTTTTATGCATGGTGAATTAATAATGATTCATGAACATAACTTAAATCTATAAGAGAGTCCCTGAGTAGTCAATAATTCCAACCAAAAAGGTGTGATGAGCCTAACCTCCCATCTTCTCGACCAATGCAAATTCTTAAGCCTCATTAGTCCATAACTAATGAGAACCTACCTTTGGAAAGTAGGTCTAAATGGATATAGAATCATTGCGTGTTTCTGGTTCTATGAATAAACCCGTTAGAAATTGATTGGAAAGTTTGAACCTTAAACATACTAGGTCATCCCCATTTCCAGAGGAAACAGAAAATGGTGAACCCGACGAGAATCATTAACCAAGTTAGATAATGTTTTACTTATTTTCTAGGCCCCTATTAAATTCAATATGAAGGTCAACAAATCAATCAATAATATATGTGCGCATCCAAAAGATGTAGTCTGGCCAGACTTATCTTGATTATGTCTGCTATATCAAACAGTCACTCTTTTTCGAGATCTCTCTGCAACACAAAATGACTTCTTCAAGGTTCAGACCTGTGAATTCCACGGCCGCTACTCCTGATGGATCCTCGTCGGCTCTGAGGATGACATCACCTACTCAGCATCTTCAACGATGGGTCTCAAATGCGTTGGTGAGGGAACACTGTCAACACGGTACCATCCCAACTCTGGAGGCCTCTTGACAATCCCTCCAAGTTAATAACTCACCCTAGTTATCCGGACAGTGACGACCAGTGGTCAAGAAGTAGGTGGTACTAACCACCATCTCCAACCATTTTGGGTATTTATCTCCAGAACGCAACAACTAGTCCCTACCATATTACAATGAGGTGAATGAAGAGGTCACTCAAGGCCTCAGTTCAAGAAGACAGGATCTCTTCCTAAGGATTCCCACCAACAATCACTTCCAGACTCGTGCGGTAGTGCACCCTCAACATGATGAGGGTTTCACCCTTAGGCATTCGACTCAGATTCCTCAGACCCAAGAATGCAAGACAAACCATCAAAGGCAAAATTCATCCAACAGAGAGCAGGTTATTACCTATACCCCCTCAGAAGAATTCCATCAACCTAACTTTATGGAAAGCAACGAATAGGCATATACACCCATCCGTCCTAATTTTACTTCCCAACAGACTCGTCTGGCAGTAACACATCAATACCTCTAGGAAATTCTGATGGAGTACTATAGGTAGGAAAATAAACCTATTTATAAATCATCAGTCAATCAGCAGGCTCATCTGACTGCATCCAAAGAAGCCTGCCAACCAAATGTGGTGACCACCTATAAACAGGCACATACACCTGCTTACACTCATCAATTCTACCAGTAGTCTCGTCTGCCAGTATTGAAGGAAGTTCATCAATCATATTCAGTGGAGAAAAATCAGCAGGCGCATACACCTGTAATTCATCAAGCTAACCAACAGTCTCATTTGGTAGCACTCGGATATGTCAATTAGAAATCTCCAATGACAAAAAGAAGGCAGACACAACTTTATGCCCCCACACATGAGTACTGTCAAAATTAACTGACAGAAAAGGATGATAGAAGCAAGAAAACACACCTAATCCAAACATGTAATGGATGTATATTCATGTTATGGTAGCTGAAGTCACCAAGTACATGCTGACAATGGTGAGAGAGCAGAAGAAAATCCTGGCCCATATTCTGGATACCTGTCAGAATATTATACCAACTTCAGCAACATCACAGGGAAGGAAACAAAAATATATCTCTATCAGTGGATTGACTCATCAACATGTCACTCTGGAGCAGATACACACCTTTGTTCTAGTCCAGGAGGGTCATGGGGAATACTCCCCCGTGTCATATAGACAATCTTGTCGGGAATATACACCCAATTTAAATGGAGATAGTAAGCCTAACCTGGCCATTTCACCCGAGCAGGCACATACACCGACCCAGAATAACCACTTTCGTCTACAAGTGGTTTCCAAAGTGAGTAATAAGGTGTCCAAGAAAAAGACCCATCGAGTACAGTTAAAAAATAAATAGCCAATCTGAAATAAGGCCTTGCTCAATGATGAAGTTCTTGAAGCCCTCAGACAATTATCTGTTGCAGCTCAAGATTCTACTCTCTCATTTCCAAATTCTGGAAATAACAAAAATAATTCTGAAGGTCTTAATTAGTAACTTCCTCATGAAGGATTTCTTCATGAAAATTCGGTCAATCTTGAAGCGTCATCTTCAAATGAGATCCATGATAACCCTCTACATGGCCAGAAGACCAAGGAGCAAAAGGTTTCATCTTTTGTTTTAACCCACCATGGTGGTCCTCCCCATGTTGATGAATTTAGCTTCAAAAGTCCTCTCCGCAGTAGTAATTCGCATTGCCTAGAAAATTATTCAATAGACAATGGAGTAACGAGAAAGCCTTCTTATCTTGAGGCACTTGAAAATGTGAAGCAAGTCATGTCTGATGCCTTACCACTAGCAGGTGAAATACTTTCTCAATCAGAAGATAGTTCGGTGTGTAGGACATTCTCTGAACCACCCCTTGATCATTCATCTTCTAATTTGACAAATTAATTCTCTACCAATCTTGTTGAATCTGATGGAGAAACAAAGAAGCATCAGCTTTGATCCAATCAGGTGGAATTATTTTCTTAAAATGACAAAGAGGAAGTGCTGAATATGATAAAACAACTGGTGAAAGGTGAAATACCGGTCATGTTTTGGCCTTTGGATGACTCTCAGTATGATATTTCAGAAACATTGACAGAAGATTTTATTCATGATATTCGTCTCAACATGTGGAAAACTCTTTGTCGCTTAAAAGAGAAAATATTACCTTATGATGAATATCAAAATCATGTTAAGGTAATAGAAGGGTTGAAACGCCAAATTGACTTGGAATCTCTCTCAGTTTCCTGACATCCAAAGGTTGAAAAGCAGTAGAGAACCCTTCAGCGTGCATGCCTTGGCACATTAAAAAGGGTGAGCCAGTTAATTACCAATGCCCCATCTGGTATTCATATCAGGGGAAGGGGTGTTTATGGAGAATTGCATTTCATTGTGCTCTCCAGTCAATAGATCCCTCTAAAAGTGGTCTCATGCAATGTTATTGTCCACGTCTAGCCACATCTAACTGTTTTTGTGTGTAATCAAAGGCTTTCTCAAGAACATGCCTCAACTAGTTCTTCCCAAAGTCAGGCATATAAAGAGAATGTTATCGAATTATTCTTGCATCAAGAAAATGATAATCTCAAACAGGATTCTCGTTTAGAGCATGCACATCATCAGGTAACAGAAGTGTCAGAAATAATCTAATGGTCATCTGAGCCAGGTGATTTGAGTGGATGTCGGATGATGCATCCGGACAATTTCCGGACTAAAATCCGCAAAATCAAGCGAGATTTTAAGAAAGTTTCAGATGTAGCAGCTCAAGAGCCACCTCAGGTTACCAGGCTGGGGACTCTTTTAATCAAACCCTCGGGATCAATAAACAGGATTCGAGGAGTTGAGGAGGAAAAACTTGAACAGCCCCAGTCCACCAGACTGGGGACTTTTTCAAATTCTCAATATCTTCCTCAGCAAAAGTCAATCTTCTATCGATTAGGGAAGAATCCACAAGAGGAACGCAGAGCCGAATTATCACGAAATTCCCTTAAAATTACGGTTCATCAAGAAGTTCTTGAGGGATCAACCAAACAAAAGGAAATGTCTCATAAGGGACACGGAAGAAGACAGTATCATAGAAACACTAACAGAAGGGATGCAATGTGTTATGCATTGATAAATGTCATTAATTTCATTGTCACTGATCCCCCAGAACATGAGGCTCACTCAGAGGAATCGGATGAAGAACTTCATGTTCAAGAGGCTATATACACCGAAACAAATGAAGAAGGTGTGCATACCTAAAATCAAAGTCTTACCCATAATATAGGTATTCCTTCAAATAACCAACTCCCCCCTCTTTGAAAGGCATCCAACAAGGGGAAAGGAAAAAATTCAGGTTACATTCTACCCTACCTCTGGAGAAGGCCAATCACGCTCATTAGAGGAAAGGTTCACACAGAAAGAAGAAGAAATGAATGAGTTAAGGAGGTTAAATGTAGAAGTACTTCAAAGTAGTCTTCCTCCTAAGCATGCTGAAGTTGATCAATAAAAGTAATTGGTTGCAGCTATTGGGATGGTTCAAGAATATCACCCTTTACAAGTACACCATCACTGGTCCAATCATATAGGTCATATGCGACATCGACTGGCAATACTACCATCAGTGATAGTATCAGTCTCCACACCCGTCCAAATTTCAGTTATTGCACCTGCACAGAATCCAGTTCAACCAGATGTTTCTCAAACATTAATGACTACCATTGAGTCATTAACAGCTCGGTTGGAAGCTATGAAAGAATGACGTGCACTAGTTCAACCAGAGAAGAGATATTACCCTGAATGGGTTGATGCAATTCCTCCTCCATCAAATTTTACGAGTTACATATTCCCAATTTTTAATGGTTTGGGAGATACAGAACAAAACTTAACACATTTTGTTTCTCGTTGTGATCCTATGATGTTAACTCCTCAACAACAAGAATTAGTTAAGCTCAGGTGTTTTATGAAGTCATTATAGGGACATGCTTTTGTCTGGCAGACAATTTTTCAATCTCGGTCAATTACTGGGTGGGAAGATCTCCGTCAAAAATTCATTCTTCAATTTAGCTCAAGATTACCAAAGACAAAAGTTTTTGATCTTACCAATTGTAATAAAAGGTAAAATGAAAGATTTTAGGATTTCATTGCTCGCTGGAAGGTATTAACATATTTCTTAAGTTTAGCACTCCCTTAAGAAGAGTTTCTTCCAATATGTGTGGCAAATCTACGTGATGAATTACATACACCATTGATCCCTGTGAAATACACAGGAGGGTTTTCAAACCTTACTTAAATCTCTTAGAAAATATAATACTCTCTTATAAATACCAATCCTAAAATGTGTGTAATTCCATCAGTTCTAGGAAGAAGAATAGGGAAATCATAGACTACTAAAGTTACACTTAAACAAGAACATGTACCTGCTTCTACTTCAAAACCTTCATCATATCGAAGGGATCTACCTCCTGAGAATCAACAGCAATGGTCGCCTCATCAAGATGATTAAAAAGATCAAATGCGGAAACAGTTTGAGGATTTAAACAACAAAGCTTATTCTTTCGGGAATGAAAAAGTTCATGGTTACTTCATCTCGTCTCTAGAAAACAATATGGTTCAGTTTCCAAGGCCCAAAAGGCCGAACAAGGAAGGATATGAAGACCTCCCAAACTATTTACCATTTCATCAGATGTTGGGGCATACCATTCAGGAGTGTTTTGTCTTCAAAGACCTCTTGCAAAAGATGGTGGACTCTGGACAAGTAAAACTGAAAGGTTCTTCAGCCTAGGTATCATGTGTTACTACTACTTATCTAAAGAAAGAATGCGAGTGGCATGAATTCAAAAGTAAAAATGCGCAGAAATATGATGATTGGATGGTTAGGAAAATGATCAATCGAACTCATGCCATTTTATGAACACAATTTAATCAACCAATTGTGTCTTCTTTTATTTCTACCACAACAAAACCCCCTTCATCAGAAGGAAAATCCTGAAAGAAGTGGCATAATTTGAAGAAAGAAGAGCAGTCATAAGAAGATGAGTTTGTGTCAAAGCCTAACTTGTATTTGACTCTAGCAGATTTTATGTCGTCTGCTTCAAAATAACGGGCACCACCCCACCAAACAGCACAGCCTGAACTGGTTCATCAGATAAAGAATTGATCTTTGGTTCTGTTAGCATGATTCATTTAACGGATCCCTATGCCAATGATAGTTTCAATCATGATGAGTCTGAGTTCTCCATATCTAATAGCAGAATTAGAGGAAGATATAGAGGTCTAAGATACAAGGGAAGACATGGATATTCCAGAAGCCACTATTTCAATCCTACCCTTGTTAGAACTGTATATGTTGTAGAAACTTGTGGAAAATCCCTTCAACGGGCTCAACAGGAACAAGAAAGTTCTTCCACACATGGCAGATTCGGTTCTGACACAGTTATTTTGGAGGAACAGTTATAGGTTACACCTTCTTCTTCTCATCAAATAGATAGACCTAGTTGGTCTAATCTACCGAATCCAAGAGTGTTTCCAATTCCTACCCCAATACAGGATGCATCTACTGCCAAAGCATCAACATCCAAGGCACCTACAAAACCACATTTTTATGATGGGAAACGCAGGCCTTTGGACCAAAAGTATGATGTCTTGAAAAATTTGGCTCAAGTAACAGCCAAGTTATCAATTTTGGATGCTTTGAATCTATCAAAAGATCTTCGGGAGGCCCTTATTGAGGCTTTGTCAAGCCCTCAAGAATTCGAAACTCAAATTATTGTGGCTGAGGTCTACCATACAGAGACTTATCCTGCAGAATTCCATGCAATGATATATTTTACAGATGAAAATGAAGATAATGTTTTACATGGACATATCAGACCTTTGTATTTATAAATAAAAGTCAATGACATAGACATTCGATGAACTTTCATTGATAATGGCTCAGGAGTCAACCTCATTCTTATTCGTACACTTCATCGATTGGGTCTCACCGAATCCGATTTATCTCCTTCTAATTTGATGTTGCAAGGATATGATAAGAATGAACAAGAACCTTTGGGCGAAATTACACTTAGAATTCAGTTTGGAGACCTCGTGTATAATACTGATTTCATGGTTGTTCGTCAAGACACAGCCTTCAACATTTTTCTTGGAAGACCTTGGCTACATCAACATGCGCCCGTACCTTCTTCATACCATCAATGTCTCAAATATTATTTCAATGGTAAAGTTGGGACATTATATGGTGACAAGGACCCATTCAAAACGTGTGAATCTCAATATATTAAGGCAGAATTTCATCACATGGAGGGAAATAAAAAATCCACGACAAAGAAGGTCACCAAAATTAATGCTTCAAATGGTTTGGAAAAGATTCCAGTAAACCCATTCATACATGTGAGTACAGATTATGTGTTTCTTATCGGTCAAATTGACAACATAGACCTAAATCCAAACAGTCTTATGGAATCTTCCATAATGTAAATTACGGCTACCAAGCTAGACAACATGGGATAAATTGTTGATTCGCCAAGCAGTGATGAAAGCTTAAATGGAGATGTCTTCATTTCATCCACTGAAATCCTGCAATTCTATACTTCATCAACCAGCCCAGAAGAAGATATAGCAATACCAGAGGAAAATAATAATGTCAATTCTCAATCCATAATCTCCTCTTTATCACCCCATGAAGACCCTTCATCATCAATAGGGTCAGAAATGGCAGCCTCTTCTTCAAGATATTCAAATTTTAACTTCTCTCCTGACCATGGAAATTATACTTCATCATATACTATGCAAGTAGAAACAGAAGAAGTAACACATATTGAAGAAGAATAGGAAGATCCTAGGGATTCTCCTACATAATTTGAAGAGGGTATCTCTACCACTGTGGATGAACACAGAGAAATAAATCTGGGTACAAAATAAGATCAACGCCCCACTTTAATTACTTCATCCATAACTCTTGAAGAGAAAGAAATGTATACTTAATTTATAAAGAAAAATGGAGATGTATTATCTTATAATTATACAGAAATTTCAGGTCTTGATCCTGATGTTTCCACTCATCATTTTTGTTTTCCAAAAGAACATCAAGGATTTAATCAAGCAGTAAGAAGAACACACCCAACTTATGCCTCCAAAATTAAAGTTGAAGTTGATAATATTATCAAGGATAACATCATCATAAAAGTTCAATATCCCAAATGGTTGGCTAATATTGTCCCTATGAAAAAAAGAATGGACAAATTAGAGTTTGTATTGACTTCAGATATCTTAATCGGCATTGTCCCAAGGATGATTTTCCTGTTCTGATCATAGAAATATTAATTGATGTAATTTCTAGCTACGAAAATCTTTCCTTCATGGATGATTACTCTGGGTACAATCAAATACAAATGTCCCCAGAAGATGAGGAGTTTGTAGACTTCAAATCTCCTCAAGCTTTGTTTTAAAATTGGGTAATGCCCTTTGGCCTGAAGAATGCAGGTGCAACGAATAAACATGTCATGCACCATATCTTCAAACCTTTTTTAGGGAAATTTGTTGAATGTTATGTGGGTGATTTGGTGGTTAAATACAGACAATGTTTTGATCACTTGGCCGATCTGGAAGTCATATTCAACAACCTTCGACAATATAATTTGAAGATGAACCCCTTGAAATGTGCTTTCGGGGTAACCTCAGGAAAATTTCTCAGCATTGTTGTACGACATCGTGTTATCAAGGTTGATCCTGAGAATATAGAATCAATAATTGATATGTCACCTCCTATAAATTTGAAATAGTTAAGAGTACTTCAAAGACACTTGGCCTATATTTGGAATTTTATTGCCAATTTGGGAGGCAAGTGTTTTCCCTTCACCAGATTAATGAAGAAGGGAGTCACCTACCAGTGGACTGAAGAATGTTAAGAATCATTCAATATCCTTAATAAATATCTCTTTATTCCACTGGTATTAATGCTGCCTGTTGAAGGAAGGAAACTTATTCTCTATGTGACAGCTTTGGAGTGGTCATTGGGTGCCTTCCTTACCCAAAAGAATGATATTGGGATTGAAAACAACCTTTACTATCTCAATCAGACTATGCTTGAGGCAGAAACTCAATATTCAAATATTGAAAAGTGATACCTAGCATTAATCTTTGTAGTTAATAAATTGAGACACTACCTGAAACATAATGAGGTACAATCGATATCTCACAATAACCTACTCAAATTTATCCTTAGTTTTCCAATTCTTACAGGACGTCTTGCAGGGTGGGTAGTTATTTTGCAGCAGTTTGATATCTAGTATGTGTCTCAAAAGGAAAGAAAGGTCCAGGATCTGGTTGATTTCCTTGTTGAAAACCCATCTGTAGAAGACACATCTTTAAATATTGAACTTCCTGATGAGGAAGTCTTATCTATTCCATATAATCATCAAACATGGGGAATGTACTATTATGGTGCCTCCAGAAGTCCAATAGGGAAGAAAATGGAAGATCCTAAATTCAAAAAAGTTGGGTTAGGAATTCTGCTTATTTCCCCAGAAAAGGTAGTGCTACCCTATTCCTTCTTATTGTTGGAAGGTGGTACAAACAGTGAAGCAGAATATCAAGCTCTCATCACAGTCTTGGAATTGGCGCTTTAGGCACAGGTGAATCACTTGAAGGAAAAAGGTGATTCAAATTTGGTAATCAAACAAATCAATGGGAATTATTCCATCATAAAAGAAGATTTAATTCCTTTGTATGATTATTTCATAGAGTTAATGGAGGAATTTCTCTCAGAACCGACATTTTCTTATGTCTCGCGATCACAAAATTCCCAATCTGATGCACTAGCTAATGTAGCCACAGCCCTGGAAGATCCAAATCAGGAAGAAATAATCATCAGTATTGCCCACCGCCGTATAGTTTCACCTTTCGTTCAAATCATAATAGAGGAAATCAATGAAATCAGTCTCATTTCTGAACCATATAGTCATACTACAGAATGGATGACACCTATTAGGGAATACCTTCAAAATGGAACACTCCCACCTGATAGAGATGTAAAATAAGAAGTTAGGTAATGTGTGGTCAATTTTACCCACTATGATAGCCCAGATCACCAAAAAATTCTTTACAAGCGAGGTTTTTATGGAATTATCTTCAGATGTATTGATGGTGAAGAGACAATGACAGTCATGAATGAAGTACATGCAAGAGTTTGTAGTGCCCACTAGTCTGGACATAGACTTTTTGGTCAAATTATAAGGCTTGGATACTTCTGGCCTTCAATGATACAAGATTGTAGATTTCACTAAGAAGTATCATTCTTGCCAAGTATGTTCCAACTTCATTCATCAACCCCCAGAGTTACTTCATAAGGCTAAATACTCCTGGTTGTTTTCTACATGGGGAATGGATGTAGTAAGACCTTATACTCTGGCTACAGCCAAGCAGTTTAAGTATATTCTTACTGCTACTGACTTCTTTTCCAAATGGGAAGAGTCAATACCTCTCAAAGAAGTCAGTCATAAAATCATTTTTAGCTTTGTAAAGTCTAACATCATTACCAGATTTGGTGTTCCTTATACCATATTAACAGATAATGGCACTAACTTTTGTTCCTCTGAGGTAATAAAATTGTATCAAGAATACAATATCAGATCTAACCATTCATCTTAGTATCATGTAGCATCCAATGGTAAAATAGAGGATTTCAATAAGACTCTTTAAAACATAATTCAAAAGATGGTGGATAAATATAATAATTCATGTCCTAATAAACTTTTTCATGCTCTATGGGCTTATCAGACTACCATCCGCCCTGCTACATGATCAACTCCATATTCATTGGAATATGGAACGGAAGCAATCATGCCTATTGAAGTCCAATTACCTTCGCTTAGAGTTTCTATTTGTGACTAGTTATCTACAAATGAACAATCTCAAAAGCGATTGGATGAATTGGAATGACTAGATGAAAAAATATTGTGCACATTGTACCATTTATAAGTCTATCATAATCGAATAGGACGAGCTTTCAATAAAAAATTTCTTCTTTGTTAATTCATTCAAGGTGAATTGGTATTTATCCTCAGAACCCCAATGATACTGGGAAAAAATACTCCAAAGCTTGAGCCAAAGTGGTAAGGACCTTACTCAATACATAGGGTATAACGACCCATACTTTACATACATTGTTATTACTTCAGAATTGAAGCACATATAACAAAACCAAGAATGGACCGTATATGTATAGTGTCTTTAGAAACTGGGAAACATAAACAACTGGTTCATAAAGCATCTACTTTTCCTCCCATTTATTTCATCATATCTAGAGTCCCTTTTTGGAATATTCTACTTAATAACCTTCTTCCTGACCTGGGGAAATAAAACATACAAAAGGGTGAGCTCAAATGCTCAGTAAGGGTAAAAAAATGAAATATCAATCACATCATATACATAAGAACATAACTTTTGGAAATCTTAACCTGCAAAAGAGATCATAATATCATAACATGGGATAAATCATAGAAGTGAAATGTAATCCCAATAATCATAACATAAAACCTGAAACTTTGTGGCATACACACATAATCATAGAGAATCATTTCTTATTAGTCAAGACTCATTGCCAAGACTATCTTAGTAGACAAAGTCCATTTATGAACCGAGTCCACTCCTCGTTTCAGTCTTGTTTCACTGAACCAGTATAACCTACCGTTACAGCCATGTCTATCTCATGAGATATAAAATATTTACCCAATGCATTGGAGGGAGATATATGTCCCACCCATCTCATAATGATACCATTCTTATGTGTGCCACAAAATCATAAATCATACATCATTGCATAACCCATGTAATAAAAATGGGAATCTTAAACTTCATCATGACATCATAAAACAATTCATATAGGATAAAGGAATTCATAAAAATATTTCCATCACAACATAATCAAATCCATGTAATAATAGGTATAGAAACAGAACCCTTTATTATTTTAGATGGAAAATAATTTTGATAAAACACTTGAACTCCATTCTTGAGGAAAATATCCTTTCTATTTCAAAAATGATTTTCCTTTCTTAACATGTCATACAATTCTAAACTAAAAGAAGTTGATTAAAAATAAACTTGAAAAATTGTAAAGGAAGATTCTTGGAAATAATGTTTTAAAAATACATTTATGTCGTATAAGTTAAAAAAACATTCTTCGTACTTTTGTCGGAAAAGTCAAAAATTACCTCGTACGAAAAACGACAAAAGATTCCTTTCATATCTTTTCCTAAAAACTCACCGAAGGGTAAAATTGGATATAAACTATTGTATAAGGATATAAATATTACATATTGAGGAAACATGGATGTGGATGATAAAATACACCCCAGTAAATTTCAAAGTATAAACAATCTTGGATAAAAATGAGATTGTGATATTTTCCCTTACCTTTGGTCCGATATGCTTTGTACGTGTCCAAACATCCTGTATAATGATTTAAATAATGTTATTTACTTATTATAGAATCATACTTATTTTTATGATATCATATATGGTCATATTCTTAGCTTATTATTAGTAATATTTCATTACTACTTGTTATTCGGGTGTTTATTACTTTTTGTTCTTATGCGTGTTTTGTCGAATAAATTCTTATTCTTCTCTTTAGGTTATAGATACCTCATTTCCAGAATTGTATTAGTGTAATATATATCATATTTATTCATTAAATTCATTTATATAATCATTATGAAATGAAGATCATGTAGAACGAGTCGCAGCACATCGTGGAGACGGTATTCCGTACGTACGCACGAGTGATGATATCGTTCCTATGATCGTGGAATTGTATTGAAGTGTATGTATACTATTTCAGAATCAATATTAATTTATAATAGTCATATATATTCATTATTTACACCATTATACCCATCCAAGTAAAGTTGTGGTGGAAAATAGATTACACCACGGCGTGGAGATGGTATTCCGTACGTACGCACGCGCGGTGATTTCATTTTCCATAGGATGGATAGATGGTTAAATAAGGTTGTTTCATACTTATAATAACATATCAGTATATTATTGATACTGATTTTATTATTTCATAATGAAACAACTAAAGAAGAAGAAGTTGAAAAAGAAAGAAATTGGAAAGTATCGGTAATGGATATTACCTCTTCTTTGAAGTGCTTCTTTGAGACCTCCTTTTAGGGCACTAAAATTGGTCTTTGAAGAAAACCAGGACCTCTAGGATGTCTCTAGGGAATTGGAGAGGAGAAAATTGCAGGGTTTGGCCGAGCTTGAAGGCTCAAAGTGGTGTGAGGAAGAGAGGGAGGAGGTGCCCTTTTATAAGGGAGGAGAGGGGCACCTTTGGAATAACAAAAAATATTATTTTATTATAAAGTCAAGTTCAGTTTTAAATAGCTCCAAATTGATTTATTTCGAGGCTAAGGTGGGTATGGGTCGAAATCCTCTCATCCAATATAATTTATACAAGTTTAGTTTCCTATTTTAACCTTATCATTTATATTTAACATTAATTTTAATAATTTTACTTTTACTGTGTCTTCTTGTGTTCTTATACTATAAGGTAAATAAACTTACTATATCAAGCCAAACGAACCCCAAGTTGTTTATTATTAATATATATAACATTATCTAATTCATTTGGCCAAACCTTAGAGTTTTAGGAATAAAATAACAATTAATAATATAATATTTGTTTTAAAAACTATTTTATGTCAATTTTGAAACTATTTAGTAATTGATTTTTGTGAAAATCATAACAGAATAATAAGTTAAAACAAAGTTAATTAAATCAATACTAACATGTCATATTAACCTATAAAATTATTTTAATTCATAAAAACTCTCAAATTATATTTATTTGGGTATTTATAACATCAATTATGTCAATATTTCATTAATAAGATAATTACTGCATCATTGTTGTGTCATAAATAAATTAAATTATTTAATGTCTAAAAATTACAAATAAAATACCATTATGTAGGAAATATTTTTAGCTTTCTAATGAATATTTATAGTCGAATTTATCTTATGTATAACCCCATATTAAAAATGATTTAGTTATTAAACTTTGATTTTAACTATTTTAACTCTTCTTTAAATAAATTAACAAAAAATGTCCTAATCTAATCCAAGTGGGCCTAAATGGTCATATTTTATTCCTAAGTTTGTTTTTGGTCGAATTACACTTTCCCAATAGAATTATGACATGTGTTAGGGTAATAATAATATCATTTTTCCCTTAATTGCCCTATTTACTTTTAACCGTGGTAAAAAAAGTAAAAAGTTACTATTCACCAAAAAATTATTTTCATCTCATTGAACCACATTTTACTTACTGACATCAACTGTGTCTCTCGGATTTTTGAAATTCCACTCACAGAAGCGGTAAAATTAAGTTTTATGAAAAATTCAGTTTTTTTTAACAGCCACTTGGTAGTTTCACTATTCATCAAAAATTTAATGTTTTCATAAAAATACCAAAATTTCACCCTAGTCTAATCTCGATATTCCGAGTTCAAAAATGAAGTCCATTTTGAAAAATAAAATTTATAAAATTTCAAAAATTGGTTATTACTATTCATAACGGCTAGTTTTAATAATATTTTAATAGCATATCATTGTTTAGTGAAACTCGTTATTGCGTACGACGCAAGCTATCGAGGAAGGTCGCAATTTCGTGTAAAGCAATCCAAGAAAGTGTTGTGTGTAGAAAAATATTCCTTCGATGATTTATATAACATAAAAGTCTCGGGTGTTACATTCTACCCCCCTTAAAATGAATTTCTCCCTCGAAATTCGTCACTTTGTAAAAAACAGATGAGGATACCTCTCCCTCATCATATCCTCAAGCTCCCATGTAGCTTCTTCTAATTGGTGGTTCCTCCATAAAAATTTCACCAATCGAGTGGTCTTGTTTCGTAGGACTTTTTCGCTACGATCCAGAATCTCTATCGGTTGTTCTTCATAAGAAAGATCTTTCTCCAGTGGTACAACTTCTGAGCTAAGTACATGTGAAGGATCAGGTATGTACTTTCTCAGGAGAGATACATGGAACACATCGTGAACTTGAGAGAGATTCGGTGGAAGCGCAAATCGGTAAGCTACCTTCCCAACACGATCCAGTATTTAGAAAGGACCGATATATCTAGGGCTCAACTTCCCCTTCTTTCCAAATCTCATGACTCTCTTCCAGGGAGATATCCGTAAGAACACTTTATCGCCAACTTCAAACTCTAGGTATTTTCTTCGGCTGTCGGCATAACTTTTCTGTCGACTCTGAGCTGCTCTTATGTGTTGTTGAATAGATCTGACCTTTTCTGCCATTTCATCAACGAGATCAGGTCCTAATAGCTTTCTTTCCCCAACTTCATCCTAGCAAGTTGGAGTCCTGTATTTCTTTCCATAGAGAGCTTCATAAGGAGCCATCTGAATAATGGAGTGAAATCTATTATTATAAGAAAATTCCACCAAAGGTAGGTGTTTATCCCAACCACCTTTGAAATCCATAGAGAAAGCTCTCAACATATCTTCTAGAGTTTGAATTTTTCTCTCAGACTGACCATCTGTCTGAGGATGATAAGCAGTTCTGAAACCCAACTCTGTATCCAGAGTATGCTAAAGACTTCGCCAGAACATTGAGGTAAACCTCGGATCCCGATCAGATATAATAGAAAGTGTTACTCCATGTAATCCTACCACTTCCTTTACATATATCCTAGCAAGCTGATCCAGAGAGAAATCCTCTCTAATAGCAATGAAGTGTGCAGACTTTATAAGACGATCAACTATGACCCAGATAGCATTATTGCCTTTGGATGTTTTAGGAAGTCCTATGACAAAGTCCATAGTGATGTTTTCCCATTTTCATTCGGGTATGGGTAATGGTTGTAACATCCCCTTAGACTTTTGTCTCTCAGCTTTAACTTGTTGACAAACCAAGCATCGAGAGACATATTCAGCAACATCTCTTTTCATGCCATCCCACCAGAAGTACTCTTTCAGGTCCCTATACATCTTCGCGCTTCCCGGATGAATAGAGAATGAAGAACTATGAGCCTCATCCAGCAGCTCCTTCTTTAATTCGGGGATGGGAGGAACACAAACCCGATTCCTAAACTTTATTATCCCATCACAATCAAGGTTGAATTCAGGAACATTTCTCACCTTCTTTTGTAACTCGACACCTTCTTTCTATTCCTCTTTAATCTTCACATGTATAGATGGTTGAACATTCATTTGAGAAAGATAAGATTTTTCCCCTTCCATTATAATTCCAAGATTCATTCTTTGTAAATCCATAAATATTGGATCTTTTGTGATCCTCATCATGGATAAACTGGCATGGTCTTGTCGACTTAATGCATCTGCCACCTTGTTTGCTTTCCCAGGGTGGTAATGGATTGAGCAGTCATAATCCCTAATTAGCTCCAACCATCTTCTTTGGCGCATATTTAGCTCCTTTTGTGTGAAAATATACTTTAAACTTTTATGATCAGTATAAATATCACACCTTTCACCATAAAGGTAATGCCTCCAAATCATTAATGTAAAGATTACCACAGCTAACTCCAAATCATGAGTTGGGTAATTTTTCTCATGTATTTTCAACTGTCGTGAGGCATAAGCTATCACCATATCATTTTTCATAAGAACACACCCCAATCCCTTCTTGGATGCATCACTGTAGATCAAAAACCTTTCTCCACTACAAGGCAGTGTGAGCATAGGTGCACTGGATAACCTTCTTTTCAACTCCTTGAAATTCTCTTCACATTCCTCCATCCAAACAAACTTACCTCCTTTCCGAGTCAACTTGGTGAGTGGATTAGATAATCATGAAAAATCATTCACAAAACGTCGATAATATCCAGCCAAACCAAGAGAATTTTGAATCTCAGTCACTGTTGTTGGTCTCGACCATATTTCGATAACCTCTGTTTTTGCTGGATCCACATATATCCCCGCTTTTGAGATTATGTGACCCAAAAATGAAACTTTTTGAAGCCAAAATTCACACTTGGTAAATTTGTCATAAAGATTATCTTTTCTCAGGGTCTTCAATATAATTCTCAAGTGATCTTCATGTTCTTCCTTTCTCTTTGAATAGACAAGAATATCGTCTATAAAGACTACCACAAACTGATCAAGATAGTCTCTAAAGACTCTATTCATTAGATCCATGAAGATAGCAGGGGAATTAGTAAGACCAAATGGAATCACTATAAATTCATAGTGTCCATACCTTGTACGGAAAGCTGTTTTTGGTATATCCTCCCTTTTGACCCTTAATTGATGATACCCTGAACAAAGATCAATCTTGGAAAAGTATTGAGCTCCACGTAGTTGGTCAAATAGGTCATCAATGCGCGGGAGAGGATATTTGTTCTTGATAGTGATCTTGTTAAGTTCTCGATAATCAATGCAGAGTCTCATTGATCCATATTTCTTCTTAACAAACAGAACAGGTGCTCCCCAAGGTGACGCACTAGGGCGTATGAACCCCTTATCAAGATTCTCTTGGATTTGCTTCTTCAATTCCTGTAACTCAATTGGGTCCATTCTATAAGGTGTCCTTGAAATAGGCAAAGCACCCGGTACGAGTTCTATTGAAAACTCAACTTCACGATTCAGTGGAAGACCCGGTAATTCCTCTGGAAAGACATAATCAAACTCCCATACAATGGGAATATTATTAATCATGAGTTTCTCAATAACCATTTGAGATAAATAACCTTCATTTAGTAGAATCAATACCCATAAAATGGAATAAATTTCCACTGGAAGGTTATGTTCATCCTTGCATCGATAGACGATCATAGATTGATCTGGAATATGAAATGTGACTTCCCTTCTTTGGCAATTGATATGAACTCCATGTAGAGAAATCCAATCCATACCAAAAATCACATAAAATTACACTATAGGAAGGATCACAAGATTTGCAGGAAGCACTTTCCCACAAACTTCAATCGGAGAAGAATTATAAACTTTTGATGCGACTGTTGTGCCATTAGGGGTTGTCATAGCTAACTCAACAACTAACTGTTGAGGTAATAAGGTGATATCCTTAGAAAATTCTTCATAAATAAAGGAGTGGGTGGATCCAGAATCAAATAAAACATTTGCTACTTTAGAGTGGATGGTAAGTGTACATTTCACCACATCGTGATCGTACTCCACATCGCTGATAGAAATTGCATGTGACTTTCCTTTGTCTTTAGCCTTAAGAGTTTGTTGACGTCGACCATCATCATCAACCTTTGGATTTGGGCATTGATTGGCATAATGCCCCATCTCCTTGCACTTGAAACATTGAAGTGTAGTAGGTTCATTCTGTGTATCCCTTCCTTTGTTTGCATCATTAGACATCTTCTTCCCATCATCATGGCATTCAAATGCCCGATGACCTTCCTTTCCACATTTGAAACATTTACTTGTCCCTTTAAGAAAACTCCCTCCATGTTTCTTTCCACACTTTGTGCATAAGGGAAAGCTCATCTTCTTTTCAGTGTGCTCTTTAGATTTTCCTTTGAATTCCATTTTCCTCTTCTTATCAAACCCATATGACTGATGGGTTACTCCAATCTCCATCTCAACTTTGAGAGCACATCGAATGATTTCCTCGTAGCTATTGAAGTCCCTTATGGCTAAGGCCCTTCAAAGACTTGGTTTTAAGCCACTAAAGAATTGATCGATCTTACTCTCAGGTTGGATAATAATACCAGAAGCATACCTTGCAAGTCTTGTAAAATTTGTTTCATAGGTACCAACAGATTCATCATCCTTTTGCTTCAGTTCAAGAAACTCTTTCTCCATCTTTGTTCGGAGAATACGAGGGAAGTAATTATTGAAAAATAATTTCTTGAACTCGTCCCATTACATGGAATCAATTTCATCCTTTTTCCTCGTATTCTTAATAATATTCCACCATTGATCAGCATCACCCTCCAAACGATACACTGCTAGGATTACTTTATCATGCTCAGAACATTGAAGAACTGAAAATATCTTTTCAGTAGTACTAATCCATTGTTTAGCAACCAATGGATCAGTAGACCCGCTGAATGAAGGTGGATGCTGTCTCATGAAGGATTCAACAGAATGTTTCTCCTTCCTTTACTCGTTTGGAAGTCCTGCATGATTCATAGCTTGAGAAAGTTGTGTGAGCATGGCTACAAGATTTTTCATTCCAGATCCCATAACGTTTGGTTGCTCAGGGGGGGCAATCATTGCATTTCCCGTCGCATTCCGCATTAACACGGTTCCTTCGGGTTCCAGCCATTGACTAAAACCAAGAAGAATAGTGTGAGAAACACTAATTATAATAGGAAAACCATATAATCAAGAATAAAATTTCACACTTAAGGTCTTATCCTAGGTTATTCATGGCCATTTCTAAAACACTAAGATTGTGTTCTATGCTTAGACTTATCCTTAGGGTTCTTACTAAGGCTTTCGCATCCTAGTTTCCAAAGGTTGACTATACCTTTCCTTTGATACCAACTATAACGACCCATACTTTACATACATTGTTATTACTTCAGAATTGAAGCACATATAACAAAACCAAGAAAGTACCGTCTAGGTATAGTGTCTTTAGAAACTGGGAAACATAAACAACTGGTTCATAAAGCATCTACTTTGCCTCTCATTTATTTCATCATATCTAGAGTCCCTTTTTGGCATATTCTACTTAATAACCTTCTTCCTAACCTGGGGAAATAAAACATACAAAAGGGTGAGCTCAAATGCTCAGTAAGGTTAAACAAAAGAAATATCAATCACATCATATACATAAGAACATAACTTTTGTAAATCTTAACCTGCAAAAGAGATCATAATATCATAACATGGGATAAATCATAGAAGTGAAATGTAATCCAAATAATCATAACTTAAAACCTAAAACTTTGTGACATACACACATAATCAAAGAGAATCATTTCTTATTAGTCATGACTCATTGCCAAGACTATCTTAGTGGACAAAGTCCATTTCTGAACCGAGTTCACTCCTCGTTTCAGTCCTGTTTCACTGAACTGGTATAACCTACCGTTACAGCCATGTCTATCTCATGAGATATAAAATCTTTACCCAATGCATTGGAGGGAGATATAGGTCCCACCCATCTCATAATGATACCATTCTTATGTGTGCCACAAAATCATAAATCATACATCATTGCATAATCAATGTAATAAAAATGGGAATCTTAAACATCATCATGACATTATAAAACAATTCATATAGGATAAAGGAATTCATAAAAATATTTCCATCACAACATAATCAAATCCATGTAATAATAGAGATAGAAACAGAACCCTTTATTATTTTATATGGAAAATAATTTTGATAAAACACTTGAACTCCATTCTTGAGGAAAATATCCTTTCTATTTCAAAAACACTTTTCCTTTCTTAACATGTCATACAATTCTAAACTAAAAGAAGTTGATTAAAAATAAACTCGAAAAATTGTAAAGGAAGCTTCTTGGAAATAATGTTTTAAAAATCCATTTATGTCGTATAAGTTAAAAAAACATTCTTCATACTTTTATCAGAAAAGTCAAAAAGTACCTCGTACGAAAAACGACAAAAGATTCCTTTCATATCTTTTCCTAAAAACTCACCGAAGGGTAAAATTGGATATAAACTATTGTATAAGGATATAAATATTATATATTGAGGAAACATGGATGTGTATGATAAAATACACCCCAGTAAATTTCAAAGTATAAACAATCTCGGATAAAAATGAGATTGTGATATTTTCCCTTACCTTTGGTCCGATATGCTTCGTACGTGTCCGAAACTCCTGTATAATGATTTAAATAATGTTATTTACTTATTACAGAATCATACTTATTTTTATGATATCATATATGGTCATATTCTTAGCTTATTATTAGTAATATTTCATTACTACTTGTTATTCGGGTGTTTTTTACTTTTTGTTCTTATGCGTGTTTTATCGAATAAATTCTTATTCTTCTCTTTAAGTTATAGATACCTAATTTCCAGAATTTTATTAGTGTAATATATATATATTCATTCATTCAATTAATTTATATAATCATTATGAAATGAAGATCATGTAGAACGAGTCGCATCACATCGTGGAGACGGTATTCCGTACGTACGCACGAGTGATGATATCGTTCCTATGATCGTGGAATTGTATTGGAGTGTATGTATACAATTTCAGAATCAATATCACTTTATAATAGTCATATATATTCACTATTTACACCATTATACCCATCCAAGTAAAGTGGTGGTGGAAAATAGATTACACCACGGCGTGGAGACGGTATTCCGTACGTACGCACGCGCGTTGATTTCATTTTCCATAGGATGGATAGATGGTTAAATATGTTTTTTTCATACTTATAATAACATATCCATATATTAGTGATACTGATGTTATTACTTCATAATAAAACAACTAAATAAGAAGAAGTTTAAGAAGAAAGAAATTGGAATGGATCGGTAATGGATATTACCTCTTCTTTGAAGTGCTTCTTTGAGACCTCCTTTTAGGGCACTAAAATTGGTCTTTGAAGAAGACCAAGACCTCTAGGATGTCTCTAGGGAAGTGTAGAGGAGAAAATGGCAGGGTTTGGACGAGCTTGAAGGCTCAAAGTGGTGTGAGGAAGAGAGGGAGGAGGTGCCCTTTTATAAGGGAGGAGAGGGGCACCTTTGGAAGAACTAAAAATATTATTTTATTATAAAGTCAAGTTCGGTTTTAAATAGCTCCAAATTGATTTATTTCGAGGCTAAGGTGGGGATGGGTCGAAAGCCTCTCATCCAATAGAATTTATACAAGTTTAGGTTCCTATTTTAACCTTATCATTTAGATTTAACATTAATTTAAATAATTTTACTTTTACCGTGTCTTCTTGTGTTCTTATACTATAAGGTTAATAAACATACTATATCAAGCCAAACGAACCCCAAGTTGTTTATTATTAATATATATAACCTTATATAAGTCATTTGGAAGAACCTTATATTTTTAGGAATAAAATAACAATTAATAATATAATATTTGTTTTAAAAACTATTTTATGTCAATTTTGAAACTATTTAGTAATTGATTTTTGTGAAAATCATAAGAGAATTATAAGTTCTAAAAAAGTTAATTAAATCAATACTAACATGTCATATTAACCTATAAAATTATTGGTATTCATAAAAAGTCTCAAATTATATTTATTTGTGTATTTATAACATCAATTTTTTCAATATTTCATTAATAAGATAATTATTGCATCATCGTTGTGTCATAAGTAAATTAAATTATTTAATGTCTAAAAATTACAAATAAAATACCATTATGTATGAAAACTTTTTATCTTTCTAATGAATATTTATAGTCGAATTTATCTTATGTATAACCCCATATTAAAAATGATTTAGTTATTAAACTTTGATTTTAACTATTTTAACCCTTGTTTAAATAAATTAATAATAAATGTCCTAATCTAATCCAAGTGGGCCTAAATGGTCATATTTTATTTCTAAATTTGTTTTTGGTCGAATTAAACTTGTCTAATAGAATTAGGACATGTGTTATGGTAATAATAATATCATTTTTACCCTTAATTACCCTATTTACTTTTAACCGTGGTAAAAAAAAGTAAAAAGTTACTATTCACAAAAAAATTATTTTCATCTCATTGAACCATATTTTAATTACTGGCATCAACCGTGTCTCTCGGATTTTTGAAATTCCACTCACAGAAGCGTTAAAATTTAGTTTTATGAAAAATTCAGTTTTTTTTAACAGCCACTTAGTAGTTTCACTATTCATCAAAAATTGAAAGTTTTCAGAAAAATACCAAAATTTCACCATAGGCTAATTTCGATATTCCGAGTTCAAAAATGAAGTCCATTTTGAAAAATAAAATTTATAAAATTTCAAAAATTGGTTATTACAATTCAAAACAGCTCGTTTTAATAATATTTTAATAGCATATCATTGTTTAGTGAAACTCGGTATTGCGTACGACGCAAGCTATCGAGGAAGGTCGCGATTTCATGTAAAGCAAGCCAAGAAAGTGTTGTGTGTAGAAAAAGATTACTTCGATGATTTATATAACATAAAAGTCTCGGGTGTTACATAGGGTCTACCCCAATAGAGCTTATTATTTAATCTCAATGGATAGAGAACTCATTACAACTCCAAACAATGCAAGATTTATGAAGAAGTATTTTTTGTAACACAAATATACCAATTGTTCTTGCTGCAGGATATTAAAATGGATAGCTTCCTCTATCGTCCAATATGACATTAAACTGTTTCCCCTTTATCATCCTACATGATGTGAAATTGTGCATCGTCCGAGCTGTAGAACGTTAAACTTCCAAGCACCCCTTGTCTGTGACACATGACATTAAATTGTGATCGCCACATGCAGAATTGTATTTTAAACTCTGTTTCCACGCATGCCCTGGGCAGCTAACCATGCATAATCCCCACACCATCCTTCATGGCTGCATCTTTCACGTTACGATCATCAGGTCTATTAATGCTTCTTGTTTCTCACACCAAGCATGACTCACGTGAGCTTAGAGTAAGATTCGACCATGACATCTTCTATGGGTCGCTAACCACGCTTATGTCCCAACATCATCTTTAGGTCATTGTCCTTAAGTACACCCCGATCGCCAAATCCCTCTCAAATTGAACTATGCAGACTTTGATCCTTGCCTCCTAGGCTGGGTACGTAGGGAACCTCCTGAGGTTCAAGCCCAAAACCACTTTCCTCACATTGATTCACCTTCATTTCATATGGAGTTGATCTGTGAAGCCCCTATCAACCATCTTATTCGTATCGGTTCACTTTTGTCCTATATGACGTTAAAATGCATACTTCCTATCGTCCTAGATATATGATTTTAAACTATACAGTCACCCATTTTCCTTACTGCAAGACACTAAACTGCATAGCACTGGTCCTTGCATATTACCTTAAACTATTTTTACTTTTGTCTTATATAACAATAAACTACAACAATCCCCGATACCCTCACTCGAGAGGAGTCATCATTGACATGGTCTCCAACCATGTCATGTTTCAAGAACTATGTGGACTTTATTCTCATCCTTATGATATATGTAGTGACACCCAAGTCTTTAATCTTGGATCCAACCATAATTGCAAAAAATTTCTCTTTACTCTTCATTTTTATGAACCAAATCTGTACAAAGGGTATTTCAAGAACTACATGTAGCTTGATTCCCATCCTCATGGGATACGTAGGAATGCTCGAGCATTCCTCGAGTCCATCCCCGAGCCTCTGGGACTAACCCCAAACTTCACTTTCGGTCCCTAGGCTGAAAATTCCCCCTAGGAGCACATGGTGCGATATGGAACACCCAACCACAACATTATACAAATAATACTCATGGTCTCCATAACCCTTTTCTTGACTCTTGATCACAAAATGTTTGATACCTGGGAGTTCTTTTATCTAACTATGAAGTACGTACCCTTAGGTGGCCTTGCGTAAGTTGTCTACATAATGGACCAATTAGCCAAAAGATACTAATATTTGACTATGCAACTTATGCCTAGTTGGCCCTAAATAATTCAAACTCCATAATGGGTTTGTCAAGTAATGGTAACTTCATTCTTAGGAGAATCCTCTTTTGTCTCTATTGGTCTTAAAGACGATATATAGGGATCTGAAAAAACAAAAACAAAATTCCATCCTTAACATATTTGTTCCATACTCTTTTTTTATCTGAAATTATTCAAGTCTATGGTTTAAATTTTTCTTCTTCTCCATGTATTTAGAGAAATATGAAATAACCTTATACCACTTGACCATATGTCGTATAATGTTTCTATCTCTAGTTTTAGTCATATGATTTAAAACCACAGATATCTCTATTTTCCTATGTTTGGGTCAGACCTTTGTAGAAGTCACATTCCTCCAATTCTTTGACAATATTGATTGAAAATATCCTCTCTATATTCAAGTACCTTTACCCATAAAGCAGACTCTATGCTTTGGAAAATTTGAATCCCCATAAAACTTCTTTTGGCTTTTATCAATAGAAAGTCAAATTTCTAAGAGTTATTTTTCCCGACTATGCAGCATGTGCCCTTAGGTGGCCTTGCATAAGTTCTCTACATAACGGACCTGTCAGCCAATAGATGCTAGTATTTGACTATGCAGCATATGCCCCAGATGGCCCTCCATACTTCATCCCAAATAATGGGTTTGTCAAATAGTGGTAACTTCATTCTTAGAAAATACTTCCTCTAATTCCTTTTAGTTCTTTTCCCATGTCATTCCACAGATTCAAAATTTCTCAAGTCACAGTTTACAATTTTCTCCCTCCATACTTGAATATGGTAATATGTTTCCAAACAAATTATCAAGAATTGAGTCAATATCATCCATTCGTTCAAAGCTATTCAACCTTAAATATTTGACTTTTTATAGTCCAACATGAATGACTTTAAACTTCTAATAACAAATGGCATGGTACTCATTAAATTGGGAACCTATAAAAGGTACTCTGAATAAAAGTTTATTCCCAGCTCACTAAACTTATATTTTGTATGATTTAGGCAATATTGATAAATTAAAAGATGTAAATTTTGTGGGGTTGTTTATATAAACCTATTAGAAAAAAAAATATGTTTACTAGGCCCATTGGATTAGGTAAAATAAGAGAAATTATCAAGAAAATGACGGTACATATGATTGAAGATGAATTGTTTTTCATTGATGAACAAGATTAGAAGAACATCCACAGACCCTTGATTTATCTGGCTTTACCTCAGAGCCGCATCCTCTTTCTTTTTTAGATCCAACTCTGATGGGGGACTTTTTTGTATGATTCTTTCTATCACAGGGTCGAACGAATGGAAAATGGGAATACCTCAAGCACAAAGAGAGTCACCCTTTGAATAACATCAAAAAAATTGACAAAGTCATGAACTAAGAAACCATTTTGGAGTAAGTCGCACAAGTTACTTGAGTGTCGCGCAAGTCACTTGTGTGCCACCTATGGGTCATGCAGCTCACTTGCACCCGCAATATTATTTTTCACCCAAGGTGCGAGGTGGCCTATAAATAGCCCCTGTGGTCCCCCATTTCAAGGACAGATTTTCGAAAAGTCAAAATTGATCTCTAGTCACCCAATTATTCAACTCAACTCTTCTGAAAGCTTCTAAGGTAACTTTTTACCTAGAATGGAAGACTTGAAGGATTATGATAGGATCTAAGTGTTTAGAATTCATCAACGCTTGCGCGCCGAAGTGTCTATACCTCCTTAAATATGGAAACACTTGTGTGCCTCCCTACCCTTTTGATGAAACTTGTGCGCCACCCTTTTGGAAATATCTTTGGATAATACTAAAGGCTTGAGTTAGGTCTCGCCCAAGTATTACCCTACAGATTCTTTTTTTCCTAGGTGAAACCATTCCGTGCAAGTATACTTGCATGGATAAGACTTGTGCGCCAAATGACTTACGCGTCCAACACATGAACATCAACTTCATTTGTGTGCCTTTCTCCCATTCACCTCTACTCTTCAAGATATTAGCCCTAAAACCCCTTTTCAAATCCATTTATGGCATGTTTCCTTTGTTGGATTCCTTATCTAAAAGGAATTCTATGAGAACCTCTCCCAAAACTTCACGACTTACAAGATTTATGTCACTATGGTTAGAGGTTTACTCTATAACCTCATCCTTTAAGATGAAAAGATCTTTTGATTTAGGGAATCCTCCTCAGGAGTAATCCCTAAGTCCCCTTAACTTGGGCCTCCTTCTTAGGATTAAGCCCCAGTCATAAGTCCCCTTAACCTGGGCCTCCTTCTCAAAAGTAAGCCTGAATCTTAAATTTCTTTTGACCTGGGCCTCCTTCTCAGGAGTAAGCCCCAGTCATAAGTCTCCTTAACCAGGGTCTCCTTCTCAAGAGTAAGCCCCAGACATAAGTCCCCTTAACCTGGGCCTCCTTCTCAGGAGTAAGCCCCAGCCATAAGTCCCCTTTAATTTGGGCATCCTTTTTAGGAGTAAGCCCCGGGTTAAAAATCAAAATCTCCATAAAATACAAATACCTTTATGGACCCTGCTTCTAGGATTCTTTCTTGAAGAAGGTCCTGGTCTTCATTTACTTGGGCAGTCATACATACGTAAGCCCCACATCATTTCTTGTGACTGCCTCTTTCATGGCACAATCTTCAAGTTTACTAATACCTCTTGTTTCTCAAACTGATCATGACTCATGTGAGCTTAGAGTGTAAAGTTAATCATGACATCTCTTTTGGGCCGTTAACCATGCATAAGTCCAATATTTCCTTACCCGAACTACGTGGACTTTGATATCTACCTTAAAAGTAGAGTACGTAGGAAGCCTTTCTAAGTTCCAATCCCATAATTTATTAACTCTTTTCCATCCCATATTACGTTAAATTATATCCTTCTTATCAAACTATGTGGGTTCGGATTCCTTTTTAATGAGGATACGTAGATAGCCCATCTGCAGGTACGATCCCAACTCTGAAATAATCTCTGCCTTTATAAAGGAAAATAAACTTCAAGTGCCCCACTGAGTGGCTTTAAAACCAGTATGGTCATCATAATGACTATAACACCACAAGTTTCCATGGTACGTTTCCCTTTGAATAATGCAATAGCTTGAATTGTACGCCATTTTGAGATTCTAACACACTGTGACCAATCAAACTAGTGGTTATGAATAATAATACCCAATTTTAGAAATTTTATAAATTTTATCTCTCAAAATAGACATCATTTTTGGATTTGGAATATATAAATTATCCTAGGGTCAAATTTTGTTACTTTTCGGAAAACTTTTATATTTTGATGAATAGTGAAAACTACTAAATTTTAATTAAAAACAACTTGTTTAATCAAAATAATTAATAGTGATAAATTATGAATTTGAGTGGTTTTAAAGTATATTTAGAATATATTTTTACCATTTAATACAATTTTGGTCATTGGAAATAATTTCACATTTAAATCGGACATAAACAAGTGTCCATCTTTTGATAGTTATTATCTCTTAAAAACACGCTTTTTGTTTTAACAATGGGAATTAATTTTAAATTAATTTCTGCCACTTCACTGTTTTGAATTTAAAAAAATGGATTCCATATTTTGAATCAGGATGTCCAAATTGTGTAAATAGGTAACTTTTATTTTTAGACATTTTGAATAATTACTTCGGTAAATATTTTATTTACCATGGTTAAAGGGTAAATCCGGTAAATAAGGGTAAAATAATAATATTATAATAATAATAAATTACCATAAAACATGTCCCAACCTTAATGGTTGATACATTTCTGACCATGGTCATCTTTGGGTAGATTTTGGGACCCCATGGAGCCACTTGTAGGTGATAAGGTCACTTTATATTAATTAAGTTAAAGTAAATTCCAAAATGACAAAAGCATATATCTTATAGAAAAACAATTTTTATGTAGGGTTATATATATTATATTTTCTACTATAAATATTCATTAGAAAGATAAAAATATTTCCTAAATAATTTTATTTTATTTATAATTTTTAGACGTTGAATAATTAAATTTATTTATGACACAATAATGATGCATTATTTTCCTTATTAATGAAAGAATCAAACAATTGGTATTATAAATGTCAAAATAAATATAATTTGAATGTTTTGATGACATAAAAGAATTTTATTGGTTAATATGACATGTTAGGATTTATTAAATTAATTTTTTTCGAATTAATAAAGTTTTTAAGACTTTAAAAAAAATCAATTATTGAATAGTGTCAAAATTGACATAAATGAGTTTTTAAAACAAATATTATATTATTAATTGATATTCTATTCCTAAAAATATAAGGATCGGCCAAAAGACATATATAATTATAGTTGTATCATTAATGGACCACTTGGGGGTCTCTTGGATGTATATAGTAAGTTTATTAACTATATAATATAAAAATACAAAGTGACATGGTAAATGTCAATCTAAATAACTAAGAGTTAAAACTAAAATATAAGGTAAATATAATGACCCAAACCTGTCTAAAATATATTTTTTGAATGTATTTAGACCCATACTCACCTTATATTTGAATAATATACTTTTTATCCGTTAGAAACCGAATATGAATTTATTATAAATTAATGCTTTAAGTTTTTCCTAAAGAGCCCCTCCTCCCCCTTATAAAAGGACACAACTTCTAACCAATTATTTACACCTTAAAAGCATTTTGGTTCAGAAAAACCCTGCCCAAATACTCTCTTAACTTCCCTCACTTAAACTTAGAGGCCTTAGTTTGATCATAAAGCCAACTTAAGGATCTCTTTTGATCAAATCAAAAGGAAGAACCCGAAGAAGAGATAATGTTTTCACCACCCTTCTTCAAGTTCCTTTCTTCTTCAACTTCTTCTTTATTTGTTATTTAATTTATAAAATAACAACTCCAGTATCTTCCATATACTTTTATGTTATTATAAATATGGTACAACCATATTTATTATTATATCCATCCTTTTAATGACATGTCACCATACATGCATACGTACGGCTTACCGTCTCCACGTCGTGGTGTAATTCTTATTCAAAAACATTATTATTTGGATGGGTATGATAATGATATGTAATTGATTTACATAATAAATATAACATGATAATGATTCTGTATATATGATATAATATCCAATTATATATTATTTTAATATCAAAAGAATGATATAGTCGTTCGTGCGTACGTACGGACTACCGTCTCCACGAACACGATGAGATTCATTCCCCGTCATATCCATGCAATTATAATTATCATTTTATGATTAAAAATAATGTTTAAGGACTTGATATCATTCTGGATATGAATAAGATACAACATATCCATAAAAAACATGGTTTTTGTAACAAAATATCTAAAAGAAAACAAGTAAGTTAACACCATAAACGATGATAATACTAAGATATTATTAACAAATCAATGTTGAAAGATAATATATGATATCATATTAATGTATATGATTCTTGTATAATTTAATAACAATTATTTCACCATTATACAAGAGGTTAACCTACCCTCAACCAATGAAAAGTACTAGGTAAGGGTTAATTTCACAATCTCATTATTATCCGAGGTTGTTTTTATGTAAGTATCTACTGGGACATATTGATTATCCATGTACATGTTTCATAAAATAGTTTTCAAATGGATTCCTTTAAGGGAATTTTTTACTAAAACATCATTTTAAATGTTTTAAATATTTATTATTCTAAATCATTCTCATTAATTTCTATGTTTTCAAAATTGTTTTTAAGGATTTATTTATATGGACATGAATGTTTTTAAAAGGTTAATTCCTTTAAAAAGTTTCAAAGTGGTATGGGACACTTTGATTAAAAAATGTCGTTAAATTCTTCCTTTCTAAATTGTGTGACTTTTAAATGTTTTCATGAAAAAGGGATATTTCTCTCAATGAGTTTTACAAATCATTTTCATCTATTACAACATCCTTTTATGGATTTTCACTTGTTTGAAGATGATTTATTATAATACAAATCTTTTATATTGTATTAAGGGTTTTGTGATATGTTTGACTGTGGATGTGTTATTTTTATACCATTCATGGTTTATGGAGAAAGTATTGACATTTCGTATTCTAGTTTTAATATGAATGCTTATGTTGTGTAATAATGCACCGACTCTGGGTAACTGGGGTCGGGGTGTTACAGTTGGTATCAGAGGAAGTTTAGTACAAACCATGGAATATAGATTTAGATAAACTCTGATTAGAGCACATAGACCTAAAATGGACTTTGAGGATTAGTATAGAAGAACTTCCTAGAATTTTGGTATTGTAGATATTTTGTGAGTTTTCTGAGAAATACATCCCTATCTGGATACGAGCAGGTAGAGGTGGCTCTAGCACAGATGAAGCTAGGGGAAAAACCAAAAAACACCGCTTTGAGCTAGACTTGAACGGGAACTAGCACACGACAACAGGCCTTACTGCACTCCTAGTTACGACACTCCCAGGGGATATGCTTAGGATAATTCTCATTTTCTTTACAATCCATTATGAAGGGTTTATGAGCATATAATTATTCAATGAAAACATCTTTATGATTATGGATTATATCCATAAACCATTCAATTTACGTTAGGTATTTTACAAGTTTGGAATTATTCATTGCAATTCATAAACTGACCTAGTTTATGCTATTGTATAGAAATGAAACCCAATAGAAGGAATGTGAACTCCAGCAATACGTATGATCCAAATAGTAAGAAATATCATATCTTTCACATTATTAAGCCAACATTTAGAAGGGAAATAGTCTCCCATGTATTCTTAACATATGAATAAATATTATCATGTGTTAATAAGTTAAGTAAATAATTCTCCGAGTCCTATGGCTTTGAAGGGAAGCAAGAGAAGAAAAGGATGGAAGAGAGAAATTTGGGTAAAGGGAAGAGGGAAAAGAATAATTTTCCCATATGTGATAAGTGTAGGAAGAAACACCCTGGAACTTGCCTGAAGAGAATGGGAGTTTGTTATAAGTGTGGATAAAAAGGACACCATGTACGTTACTGCAAGGGTAAGAAAAAGGTTTCAAATGTAAAATGATTCATCTGTAAGGAGTTGGGACACTATGTGAACCAATGTCCAATTCATCAGAGTATGCCCCAAATGATGCTATTGGATAATAATCAAGTTATGATACTACCATAGATGAGGAGTAATGATTAGAGTTCTTATGTTGTTATTAGAGAATTATTTCATTTGAGTGTTGTATCAACAATGTACTGGTTATAATAATTATGGAGTATATAAGGATTGTACTGCAGTACTATTTGATTAAGGACTTGAGATTGTGTGGATCCAAGAAAAGTGACTCAATAGCAGATTAAATTTTTGGAAAATATATGTTTGAGAGAAAGATAAACCATAATATGGTTTTGATACCAAGGTAGTGATTTTGGAATAATACATGATTGATTTGGATTAATTATATTGGATATTCTTGATTACCTTGAAACTGATTAATGATTTTCATATTCCATCATTGTAGGAGTTTACAACATTTTTGTATAGAAGGAGTACATCCAGTATTCTATAAGGAATAAGGTATCATGAATGTAATCAATAAGTTTTTATGGTAATTAAGGATGTTGCAGTGTTTTAAAAGAATACATGATGAAGGTGTTCACATGTTATTACGCGGAAAAAATGATCTTCCTTGTGTTTAACTTCCTTATAAATTTTTGACTGTGAGTTTGGATAGATGTATTTTGGATAATTCAAGTTTGAGATTATTTTTGGATTACCAAAAAAGGACAACCCGGAGGTCGGGCGGCAACCCGTCGCGTTCGGCAAGGCTGCGAGACTTGAACCCGCAATCAAAGGGCGACAAGGGTGTATCTCCTACCACTGGCCCACGTGATGTCCTGGATTGAATAATGTAGTATTTTTAAAAAAAATATGGTAGATGAATTATAAATTCAATTTTTTTAACCCTATACGAATAGGATAAATAGAATATTATTTTTAAGTTCTATTATCTTTTAGAGTGAAAGATGAGTTTATGGTAGAAATTAGTTGAAGGATGAAACTCTACTTGTCAAGTATATATATATATATATATATGTATGTATATATATTTCACTTATTCTATGAAGAAACTAATTCATAAACATTAGTTAAGTGATCTTAAAACCAAAAATTTGTCATCCTAATGCCTTATGTTTTGTTGAAGCAATGACATTTTAAATCATCATAGATTGATGGCTTTGAGGCCCTCAATTATACAATTATTTTTTACTGATGACCTCAATCACTCCTTGTAAATATTTACTTTTTTCCTATAATTATGTGTCTCTAATTTCCACCAATTTTCTCCAAATAGATATCATAATTTTGTGGTTACCCTTTTATTTCTCTTTTCCTCTTATTAAGGCTAAATTTTATTAACCCAATTTTTGATGTGGGTTTTCCCACAAAGATATTTTCCATTTTCAACCTTTTATTTTTGAATAACAATTTCAAATTGTGAGGAAACAATTTATTGAAGGATGGGAGAATGTAACACCCCAAGTTTCCATGATACGTTTCCCTTTGAATAATGCAATATCTTGCATTGTACGCAATTTTGAGATTCTAACACACCGTGACCAATCAAACTAGTTGTTATGAATAGTAATACCCACTTTTAGATATTTTATAAATTTTATCTCTAAAAATGGACTTCATTTTTGGATTCATAATATTGAAATTAGCCAAGGGTGAAATTTTGGTACTTTTTAGATAACATTTATATTTTGATGAATAGTGAAAATTACTAAATTTTAATTAAAAACAAATTTTTTAATAAAAATAATTAATAGTGATAAATTTTGAATTTGAGTGGTTTTAAATTATATATTGAATATATTTTTACCATTTAATACAATTTTTTTCATTGTAAATAATTTCACATTTAAACCGGACATAAACAAGTGTCAATCTTTTGATAGTTATTATCTCTTAAAAACACACTTTTTGTTTTAATAACGGGAATTAATTTTAAATTAATTTATGCCACTTATGTGTTTTGAATTTGGAAAAATGTATTCCATATTTGGAATCAGGATTTCCAAATTGTGTAAATTGTTAACATTTATTTTTATACGTTTTGAATAATTACTTCGGTAAATATTTTATTTACCATGGTTAAAGGGTAAATCCGGTAAATAAGCATAAACAAATAATACAATAATAATAATAAATTACCCTAAAACGTGTATTAACCTTATTGGTTGATAAATTTCCAACCATGGGCATCTTTGGGTAGATTTGGGGACCCCATGGAGCCACTTGTAGGTGATAAGGACACTTTATATTAATTAAGTTAAAGTAAATACAAAAATGACAGAAGCATATATCTTTTAGCTAAAAAAATTTTACATTGGGTTATATATGTTATATTTTAGACTATAAATATTAATTATAAATATAAAAATATTTAATACATAATGGTATTTTTTTTATAATTTTTAGACATTGAATAATTAAATTTATTTATGACACAATAATGATGCAGTATTTTCTTTATTAATGAAATAATCAAACAATTGGTATTATAAATGTCAAAATAAATATAATTTGAAAGTTTTGATGACATAAAATAATTTTATTGGTTAATAAGACATGTTATTATTGATTAAATGAGTTTTATTTTAATAAATAAAGTTGTTAGTACTTTAACAAAAATCAATTTTTGAATAGTGTCAAAATTGACATAAATGAGTTTTTAAAACAAATATTATATTATTAATTTATATTCTATTTAAAAAAATATAAGGTTCAGACAAAGGACTTATATCATGATATTTTAATCATTAATGGACCACTTTTGGGTCTCTTGGATGTATATCGTATTTTTATTAACTATATAATATAAAAATACAAAGTGACATGTTAAATGCCAATCTAAATAACTAAGAGTTAAAACTAAAAGATAAGGTTAATATAATGACCCAAACCTGTCTAAAATATATTTTTTGAATTTATTTAGACCCATACCCAACTTATAATTTTAATAATACACTTTGGTGCCATTATAAACCGAATATGAATTTATTATAAATTAATACATTAAGTTTTTTCTAGAGAGCCCCTCCTCCCCCTTATAAAAGAACACAACTTCTAATCAATTATTCACACATTCAAAGCCTTTTGGTTCAGCCAAAACATTCCCAAATACTCTCTAAACTTCCCTCAATTAAACCTAGAGGCCTTAGTTTGATCATAAAGCCAACGTAAGGAGCCCTTTTGATCAAATCAAAAGGAAGAACCTGAAGAAAAGGTAATCTTTTCACCACCCTTTTTCAAGTTCCTTTCTTCTTCAACTTCTTTTTTCTTTGTTATTTACTTTATAAAATAATAAATCCAGTATCTTATATATACTGTGATGTTATTATAAATATGTTACAACCATATTTAGTATTCTATCCATCCTTTTAATGACATGTCACCATATGTGCGTACGTACGGCTTACCATCTCCACGTCGTGGTGTAATTGTTATTCAAAAACATTATTATTTTGATGGGTATGATAATGATATGTAATTGATTTAAATAATAAATATAACATGATAATGATTCTGTATATATGATATAGCATCCAATTATATATTATTTTAATATCAAAATAATTATATTTTCACTCATGCGTATGTACGGACTACCGTCTCCACGAACGCGATGAGATTCATTCCCCATCATATCCATGTAATTATAATTATCATTTGATGATTAAAAATAATGTTTAAGGACTTTATATAATTCTGGATATGAATAAAATGAAACCTATACATAACAAACACAGCTTATGTAACAAAATATATAAAATAAGACAAGTAAGTTAACACCTGAAACAATGATAATACTAAGATATTATTAACAAATAAATGTTAAAAGATCATATATGATATCATATTAATGTATATGATTATTTTATAATTTAATAAAAATTATTTCAGTATTATACATGAAGTTAACCTACCCTCAACCAAGGAAAATTACAAGGTAATGGTTAATTTCACAATCTCATTACTATCCGAGGTTGTTTTTACATAAGTATCTACTGGGACATATTTATTATCCATGTCCATCTTTCATAAAATAGTTTTAAAATGGATTCTTTTAAGGAAATTTTTTAATAAAACATAATTTTAAATGTTTTAAATATTTATTCTTCTAAATCATTCTCATTAATTTCCATGTTTTCAAAATGGTTTTTAAGGATTTATTTATATGGACATGAATGTTTTTAAAATATTAATTACTTTCAAAAGTTTCAAAGTGGTATGGGACACTTTGATTCAAAAATGTCTTTAAATTTCTTCCTTTATAAATTGTGTGACTTTTAAATGTTTTCATGAAAAATGGATATTTCTCTCAAAGAGTTTTAAAAATCATTTTCATCTATTTCAACATCCTTTGATGGATTTTAAACTTATTTTAAGTTGATTTATTATGATAGAAATCTTCCATATTGTATTGAAGGTTTTGTGATATGTTTTACTGTGGATGTGTTATTTTTATACCATTCATGGTTTTTGGATAAAGTATTGACATTTCATATGCTAGTTTTAATATGAATGCTTATGTTATATAATAATGCACTGACTCTGGGTAACTGGGGTCAGGGCGTTACAATGACCAAGAGATTTCTATATAATGTATTGAAGGATACCATTGACTAAGAATCTCTAATACATACGGATGATTCTCTATCAAATGAAGAACCTCAAATACATATAAAAGATTCTCTAAATCCCATAAATATAAATCATAGATTGCTAAATCTAAAAGAATGCTCATTTTTTATGCTTGGTGAGTTAATTAGGATTCATGAACATAACTTAAATCTATTATAGAGTCCTGGAGTAGGCAATAATTTCCCCCAAAAAGGTGTGATGAGCCTGACCACCCATCCTCTCGACCAATAAAAATTCTTAATCCTCATAGGTCCACAACTAATGAGCACCTACCTTTGGAAAGTATGTCCAAATGGATATAGAATCATCGGGTGTTTTTGGTTCGATGAATAAACCCATTAGAAACTGATTGGAAAGTTTTAACCTTAAACAAACAAGTTCATCCCCATTTCTAGAGGAAACAAATACATACTCATAGCATTCCCTAAAATAATTCTAGTTAGTATAGAGCCAAATAAATCCATGTGAACTAATAGTAAATCTCCATATGTTGAGACATAACTTTTATATTTAAAAATAAACATTTTTTTATAATAATTTTATAAGGATAACAAACTCTATTTGAGTTAATCTTAAGTTTAGGTATATCCCTGCCTTGCAAAAAAAATGTTTAGGTATATCCCTAATATAAAATTTCTTATAAAGTTTAGTTAATTTCTTAAATTTATAGTGACATAATATTATATTCCATGACCATGTTAATTCTTTAATTTCACTCAAACAAGGTAAACATGATGTCTCAAGACTTCTAAGATAATTTTTTAAATATTTTCATTTATATCAATAGATAAAATAAAATTTCCTTCAAAACTTTAGAAAATACATTTATCATTCCTAAAGTTCACAAGATAAGAATCATCTCATAGTTTGATAATTTTGATTAATTTGTTCTTAATCCCTAAATAATATAAAAAAATTAAAGTTTTTATAAGAAAATAAACATCACCAATTAAGATTATTTAACCTCAGGTTATTAATTTTAAGGTGACTCATACTCCATTTAACTTTCTCAAATTCCATAAGTTGGACTGACCTCCTATCATGTGATGATAAAAACTATTATCCGTGTACTATTTGTTTTAGTTGGTGGTACTCAACCTCTCTTACTAAAATAAACAAAACAGAATTCTTGATATTCAAACTTTATTGGGCCTAGTTATGTAGGAAAATAATATTTTAGGAACCTACATCTATGAATTCTCATATATTTTATAGCTACTAGTTCTTCAGAAATAAATGTTTTACTGAAACCAAATGATTGATCTGAATTGAAAGAAAAAGAATTACCATAATGGATTCCACTGTTCCATTTATTGAAAACAGTTACACATTTAGGTATAAAATAATTTGATTTAAAATATGGTTTACTATAAGTAAATATTATTCCATTAAAAGTTCTATAATGACTTATTTGTTTGTACATTTTTTTAAAATTTTCTTTAATAGGACTAAAGTTTGATAAAATATTTTTCAAACTAAATATTTCAGATTTAATTTTAAAAACCAAATCCTGATCAACTAAATTATTATTATCTAGATTTAAACTTGAACTATATTTTAAATCTAATTATGTTGAAAGTTTATAAATACAATAGTAAATTTTAAGAGCATTTTATTATCATTAATAAGGTTTTCTTCAGAAAAATCATCTTTATTTTTTAGTCTTTTATTTTCCTTTCCCATAAATATTATTTATATATCCATCACTTTATAAGTATGAATATCATATTCATCATTTGATGAATTTAATTTTTTATTATCCGATGCATTATATTTTTCACTATTCAATGGAGTTGAATAATCATCCTCAAAAGTAAAAGTAAATTTGTAATAGGAAGTTAGTTTGGTCAAAGATTGAGTAATTACCATATCCATATAGAATTTTTCATTAGAACAAACATCTATATAAAATCCAATGATATTATACTTTCACTACCACTTTAATTTGATGAACTATCTAAATAAGTATCGACTTCACTCACACTCTAGATTTCTCAAGCTTTCAAAATATTTTTCCCTTTACTCTTAAACTATATCTTTGTATTCATATTTTTCCCCTTTAATTTAAGACAATTTGGTCTAATATGACTTGTCTTCTAAAATTTATAGAACATAACATCTTAAGACTTATTACCATGACTATCATTTCTATCCTTCAAATGAGTATACTATAAATTCTAATTACCAAAAATATCGTTCAATATTATTATTATCTGATAAAGTTTATTCTCACTATCATTTGAACTAATTTGATAAAGAGTGTACTTATATTCTTACAAAATTTTGATTTAAAAACAATATTACAATAATTAAAAATATTAGAATTTTGATTAAAATAATTAGATGAAAAGTTCACTCTATTTATCATATTCTCTTCCACATAATCTCTTTTTAGAATTATTTGATATTTCATCAATGCACAAACTAATTCATCCAGTAATATATTAATCAAATGTTTATTTTTTCGATAGATTTATTATTTGATTCCTATTATTTTGGAATAATATCAATAATATTTTTGATAAGATGATATTTCAAAAATTATTTCTCACCTAGAAATTGTAAAAAAATCACTATAGTCATAAAACATTAATCCATTTTTGTGATCATTTCACCGTGTATAAAATAAAAATCTTGATAAACCTATCTTAAAATGGATTTGTTAGTTTTCATAACCTTTGATGTTATAAAATGACTAATATATAGCTTCATCCAAATATAATTTTCTTTTCAAATGATTATATCTAACTACAAGTGTTTATAGTCATAGAATATAACAAATTTTTATCAAAAATTTTTATTTACATGATATTATAATTTTTATTCATAACAAAATGAAAAAATTGTTTCTCCAAAAAATTATAATTTATAGTCATTATGAGAAAATTATAAACTCTATTATTAATGATAAAATAATTCATATAATCATACCAATGTTCATAATCTATTCTAACAAAAATTAGTGGTCTGTTTGGATTCAAATTTTCAAGAGTTCCAATTAGACGTCCTACCATCAAAAAAAATTCTTTTCTCTACTAATACATTTAGTGTGATAAAATTGAAAAAAAAAATTGACAAAAATAGAATTTCAGTAAAACATGAAAATAAGTAGATAATTTCTCTAATACCAAATATTGTCTAAGACATGAATCAAAAAAAAGAATAAATGTTGGGGTAAATTTTAGTTTCAAAAAAAACATAGAATTTTCATCCTAACCAAGAATTAAATACATCAAAAATATGAATTTTTGATATACCCACAACATATTAGATAAAAATTGTGCACACAATAGAGAGTAAAAATCCATATTTTTACAATTATTCTTAAGAGTGTTAACATAACAGAATTTAAGCAATCATTGTTTTATCAATAATTGATAAAAGTATCAACATAACAAATATTCAAAAATTAATAAAGAAAAATTTTAAATAAAAATTGAATTAATAGTTAAAAAACCAAAAATAATCCTTTAAATAATATAATAAAACCACTCTTTTAAACCAATGCATAAGGTCTATCTTAATGTTGGATCCAAGGTATCTATTTCTTCCTATCCCCAAAATCTCTCAACTTAAACTCATCAATAGGTTATTGGTATTACTATCCCAAGAAACCCTTTACTTAAAACCATTAGTAGGTACTATGTATTATTGTACCCATAATCCCTCAATCATGTAAGATTAGTAACAGAACAATTACAATGGAAACACTAATATTTTTACAATTGACACTACTCAAGTGAACTCTTATATAAAACACTTAAAAAGAAAACTATTATACTGATTTGAAGTGATCTCAGAAATAATAAATTATGTAACACCCAGAAATAAATCACCTAATTAAAGACAAGGTTCCATATTACCGCATTTTTTTCTCTCTATACACAAGAGGTTTTGACTAGTAGTGAGATCTTGAGAGGTAAAAATGGGAGACTATGCAACCAATAGAATATTTCAAAAAATGAAAAATATAGTGGAAGTAATTATAAAGTGCTGAATAAAAAACACCCACACAAATATAGTGGAATGAAAGGAAAAAAAATACATGAAATAAAAATATTGAATACAATAGTAACATCCAATCAACAAAATCCACACATGCGGTGGATCAATGTTCCAAAAAAAGTAAAAAGATAAATGAGGTGTGATAGAAAAAGTTCTCATAGTATATCTTAACATCACCTCAATCCACCTTTCTCCTCCTACTATACTACCTAACACAGGGCCCTTTCCCTTTATTGAGACTTCGACCATAAATTCTTCATGTACATTAAGTTTCTAATATTGGGAATGAGTTTAAAACCTAGTAGGACACCACAAATGCATCCTTAACATGAGTTCAACATATATATTATATTTTATGTAATGAAAGAAAAATAAATGTAAATAATCATACAATCAGATGATTCATCATACACTAAGTACAATTCCATGAATCTTAGTCCTACTTGCTTCAACACCATACTAAAAGATATATGATATCTAGAAAGTTACATAATCTTAAAAAGGTATCACAATTCATTCATTGACTCAACCATATCATTAATAAATATCTATAATAGTATCAGAACTATGATACAAATTTTAATAACAACTTAACTATATTGTGATGGGTAACCACAATATAATTAAATCAATGTTTCATATTTAATTCCATAACTAAACCATTTAATTATGTATAATGATAATATAAGTTAACTATCACCTTCAATTCACACTGAAATGTTATCACAGGGAAACACATGCACCCCCATGCCAATCAAGTCACATAGTATAGGTATCACAGGTCCACACATGCAACCTCATTCAAATCAAGCCATAAATATTTATATAAAAGTCATAACATGTTAAATAATTCCTACCTCAAGTGCATTGGAACTCAAATATCCATGATACACCATCTAAATCAAACCCAACACAACAAACATAACATCCAGATACTATATTTCTAGTAGCAACCATTATTTAATTTAGATATTTTTTATCTCATTGATATCTAATTGTACTAATTGTTTCTTATTTGTTTCCATATTGTTTAAACATTTAGGGGGGTCAAGGGAAAGTTTTGATCTTTTTTTAGAGGTTGGGATGTGGCTGAGGAGTTTATCTTGGGAGTGGAAAAGGTCTGATACCTAGAATAACAATAGGAGGCCCACTGAAAAGCCAGTGAGGTCCAACATATCGTGGGTGGCTGGTAGTGGGGGTCTTCCTATAGGAATCCTACCAACTCGCTGGTTGGATTCTAGTATAAAATAGTTCCTACAAAAAACTTCATCGTCTAGACAGTGGGGTCCCCATGCCAACTAGTATTATTCCTGGAACCACTGGTTATCCAGTGATGCTGATGTGTCCAATAAATAGTAGGTTATTATTGTAAATATATTTTTTTCAAACTCTATTTTATTTATATTCTATTATTCCACAAATCCATTTTTATCCTAACCATTTTAAAGACATCATTGAGGTGAATTTTACGCCTCCAACCTTGTTTCTTCATATATTTAAGTTTCATTTAAAGAGTCTAATATCTCTTGGTAATTTTTTCCTAGATCTATAAATAAATTACCATTTATTTCATTTTTATTATTCAATGGGGGTTGTGATATCTTGATAGTTTTCAAATTTGAGTTTTTATTTGGGATTTTTTATTTTAAGATTCTCCCTCAATCATTCTAGCCAACGACATTCCATTGGTGGATCTTGGGTTGGATTTTTTTTCATATTGTTATTGAGGTAAGTGGTTTTTTAAATCAATTCTTGTTAGTTGAAAATATTATTTCTTGGTTAGTTTTAAATGGATTTATAATTGATTTAAAAATCGTTATTTGAGTCTTTTGGATAAATAATTTCACAATTTCATGTTGTGTTTGATGAAATCCCCTTGAAAATGATTTTAAAATAAAGTATTGGTTTCTATAAAATGATCATGAATTGAAATGAATGATTTGAATCATGATTTCTATGAACACTTATAAAAATAAAAGTCATTATATGTTTTATGATTTGAAATAAAATAGATTTATTTGAGAGGCATGAGTTTTGATGAAAACTAATTGATGTTTGTTTTTTGAAATGAAGTGACATGTTTTGAAACTAGAATGTAGGTATTATAGAATTGATTATTTTAAATGATTTTATATTGATTGAAATAAATGATATCCACTTGTATGTTTGATTACATTAATGCAGGTTAGATCTTGGTTGGTTTGGAGGGGGATATGCATGTTAGGTAAAAATGATTGATATAATTTCATTATTGGTGGAAACAGTAAAAAAAATTATTAATGGGAAGGTTATTATTCTTCAAGATTATTTGTTATTTCCACTGGTCTTGGGATCTAGTGAATGCATATACACTAGAAGATCTAATTCACTGAGATTCCGGGAAACCTCATGAATATATATAACTAACCCCCAAGTAATATAACCATGGTACTATGATTTTAAATGATTTATACCTGGAATTTTTATATTGAAATTATCATTCATGATTTTTTTAAAGAAATGATTATTCATGCCTATTTTGAAGAAGTAGCATATATAATACTATTTTGAAGGAAAATAAATTCTATACCTATTTTATATTATGCATTGAAATGTTTGGTAAATAATATTTTAATATGAACTCTGAAAATATTTCCATTATATTTTTTATTTATAATTAAGCATATTTGGTTTACTTGATAGGGACTACTTATGTAATACTTAGTGAGATCCTACAGGGATTTGTTTCTCACATACTACTTTTGACTTTGGGTGTTTGTAGACTTTATTATACCATGTTTAGGGAGAGAAACCACTTATAGGTGGTGCATGCACTTGATTAAGGGGACCTTGGGTGATGGCGGTGACCAGTGGATCATGTCATCTACTTGTTACATAGAGACCTTATAGTTTTTTCTTTGATAGTTGATGTGATTAATTTTAGAAAAATCTAACTCTAGTTACCAAGAGACAGTGTCTACATTATTACAATATATCTAATCCAAAAGGACTAGTTAGTTTTGTATTCTTAAAGAACTAGATACATGCATGAAACCCATTATACATAGGAAATAAAATATAAAACCTAATATAATAAAATTTTTGTAATCCCTAAAACACTTTCAAATAATTATTCTTCATATCCTAGAGAAAGGAAAAAGAATAAGGGTGACATAAAATACAAAATATTGGTAAATTATAATAGAATCAAATTTTATTAAATAAGGCATAATCAATATGGAAAGGTAAATAACAGAAAACACATGTCATTTAATCAATCACTTGAGCATGAAATAAAACCATAAATAATATCAGTATAGTAATATCATCAATAATTACAATTTAATTCCCAATGAATTAAATGCATACTATTGGATTTCATGATCTCAGACATCATGATATCTCTACCATCAAGTCCTTGCACCAATATAGTTTCAACTATGGGTAGGCATATACCAAAAAACCATTTAATAAGGCTAGATAACTGGTTTGTCTCATGAGACCCGTTGATGCATCGAAGACCCATATAATTTCTATCCCCATCTATCACTACATTTCAATTAAATTCTTTATATATATAATTTTCAATTTAATTCAAAAATAATATGACTTACCAAAAAATATATGTATTGAATAAAGAATATGGAGTATCAGTGTTTCCCTAATCAATCAAATAACTTTCAATATAAAATTCCATATATGGAAATGGAATATGTTGAAGTAATAATCATATCCATCATTAAAATAATATAGTTATTTAAGATATATTTAATGGTCAATGATCATAAGAAAGTGAATTTTCAAGAGAAAGTTAATGACCACAAAATTACTAAGAAATAAATGATGATCATAAATTCATCTAAAATATAGGTTTTATAATAAAATCATATCCTTTAGAGAAATAAATAAAATTAAAGTTAAATATTAAAATTAAATTTCATTAAAGAGATATCTTTTTAAAACCATTTAAAACATTTAAAATAATCTAAGAGCATAAAATATTTATCATGGTGAAAAAATCTATTAACACCATATACATTAAAAAACATTCCTTTTGACTTTTTGTAAAGAAATTCAAAACCAACCATTTTAGAAAAAAAAATTAAATATTCCTTTTAATCCTTTTAAAAATTAAAGGATAACTTAAAATGTCCTATGATTAAATAAAAATGACTTTTTTAAAAATATTTTGCAAAAATATTTATATGGAAGAAAAATATAACCGATCAAAAAATAGAAATAATATTATATTTTCTTTAAATAATTCATCTTAAAATGGTATATTTATTTGAATCATTAATCACTAGGAATAAATATATATCCATTTTAATTACCTCAATTTGTAATTATATAGACTCAATAAAATTAAATAGGTATATAATACCAAATATGTCTTAACAGAGAGAAAATTCAGATGAAATCCCAAAAAAATATCATACCATTAAAATGAGAAATATTAAATGAACATATGATGCAAAAAAATTAAAATAGATAAATTATAAGTGGAAATAAAAGATAAAAAAATAAATTATCATTTCACATATAATATTGAAATAACATTGTCAATGAAGTATAAGTATTGCCCAATGAATGGAAATTGAGTTATGAAACCCCTTTCCACAAGTTACCCTTTCCTTATAAGTGATTTTAAACTATTTTATAATAAATTTTTATTTATTATACTTGTATACTATAACCATATATATTATCTTTATTTTCAGTGTTAACTGCTTCATTTTTCATTTAGGTTTTGATTCTGTAGTTTTATTCCTTATGTCTTGATCATGGTTCCATCATATACCAAAATTTTATTCATGATATAAATATAATATATATTCAATAAATATATATAGAGAGAGTAATCTATAAAATATAGATATTTAAAATTTAGTTATACCATTCATGTATATGGTAGGTTGTATATACTCAACAACGTTGTTTTCACATTTCGACAGATGGAACAAAATAAAGGTAAATTATAATTCACATTTCTAGGATAATTTTTATGTCATATATAACTTATATATTCATTAAATATATAATTATTACCATCAGTGTAAATTATAAATGAAAATGGATCAAGTCACTTCATAAAGGTGGTAGTCCATACATATGCACGAGTGACATTATCGTTTTCCAATGGATTGGAGTATAAGAATTTAGATATGATTTTATAAATATAGAAGAACAATTATGTAATTAATATCATATATATATATATATATATTATTTAAATATTTATAATCATCCAATCAAAGCATTGATGAAAAACAAATTGCACCTCTATGTGGAGATGGTAAGTCATACGTATACATTAGCGATGTTTTTTCTCTTAATAGGATAGAAAATTGATTGAATATAGTTGTACCATAATAATAATAACATCTTAGTATATTTATGATATTGGAGTCGTTATTTTAGTATTGTTATAATAGATTTAGAATAAGTAGAGAAGAAATAAACTTTAAATAGTTGGTAAAGACGATCACCTCTTCTTTGATAGAATTCTTTTAGATCCCTACTTAAGGACCCTTGAAATGGTATTTTAAGAAGATATTAACCTCTAATTCATAGATAGAGAAGTTTATAATTAAATTGGGATGGGTTTTTTGAGATATGATTCTCAAAGTGTGAATCACACCTATCACGATGTGTGGAAAAAATCTACTGTTTATATATTCCTAGTGAAGCATTGCAACATCCCAAGTAAATAAAGAATATGACATTTTCATATTTATTTGTATTTTTGAATTAAATATTAATTTTAATTTAAAGGGGATGCTATGTATGATAGCTTACTCAACTCACAACAATGGGTTTCATTGAAATCTTACATTTCACACAATGTTAAGTTATACTGAAAAATAATAATATAACATTATTATTTTAAATGTTAGTTAATGCATAGTCATTGTATTAGAGGTAATGACTGTAACTAACTAAAATATTATTACAAATGTTTGTTAAATGTTTTTACTTTTATCCAATAAATTTTAGATGCTTAAAATGAGAATGAATCCAATTTTAAGCATAAATACTCTAATATTCTTTAAAAGGTCGACTTACCACCTTTTGCTGACGAACCCTTTTTAAATCTAGTTTTTGTAACTTTTATATGTTCTATTTTACAAAATAATATTATTATTTAGAATCAGGACAAAAAAAATTTACTTTGGATGAAATTTTGGTATTTTTTTGATAATGTTCATTTTTTAATTAATAGTGAAAAATACTGTATTTTAATTCATAACTACCTTTTAGTCTAATTTATTCATATTGTTAAATTATATTTTTAATTTCTTTTAAAGTGTAATTATATTATATTTTTACAATTTAATCCAATATTGATCATTATAATTAATTTTACTTTAAAATTGGACATAAATAAGTGTCAATCTTTTGATAGTTATTATTTCTTAAAAATACGCTTTTTAATTTAACAGTGGGAATTAATTTTAAATTAATTTCTTCCACTTCTGTGTTTTGAATTTGGAAAATATTTATTCCATATTTTTAATAAGTAAGTATGTAAATATGTAACTTTTATGTTTATACATTATGAATATTTACTTCGGTAAATATTTTATTTACTATGGTTAAAGGGTAATTCTGGTAAATAAGGGTAAACAATAACATTATAATAATATTAAATTACCCTAACATGTTTCCTAATCATATTTTTTGATACATTTCTGACCAAGGTCATCCTTGGGTCGATTTTTGGACCCCATGGAGCCACTTTTGAGTGATAATGACACTTTATTTTAATTAACTTAAAGTAAAGGCAAAAATGACATAAACAAATATCTGTTAGTAAATAAATTTTTTCATGGGGTTATATAAGTTATCTCTTCAACTATGAATATTAATTAGAAATATAAAAATATTTAATAAATCATATTATTTTTTTATAATTTTTAAACATCAAATAAATAAAATTATTTATGACACAATAATGATGCAGTGTTTACCTTATTAATGGATGATTTCAATAAATAAGATTATGAAGAATAAAACAACATAAAAAACCTGTTCAATTATTATTGAATGATTTTATTTTGAACATTAGTCATCTTATATTCTACTTTAATGAGTTTTTTACCTTTTGAAACCGAAGATAAGTTTATAATAAAAATAATATTTTCAAACATTCCTAAAGAGCCCCTCCTCCCCCTTATAAAAAGTCCTCACTTAAAACTCATTCCTTACACCTCTAAAGCCCCTTTACCAGTACAACCTCTAACAAATTAAGCTCCATAAATTCCTCTCTTCTTCCTATAATCCTTACTTTTGGCATAAGGCACTTGTAGTAAACCTTTTGGTTCAAACCAAAGGGATTTACCTGATTTTAAGGTAACGTTTTCTCTTAAGTTCTTTTATTTTATTTTACTTCTCCAACCCACTAAAATATTTTTATTATTTTATTTTATAACAACACTAATATCCTCAATGTACTATTTTGTTGTTATGATAAGTATTCTAACTACACCTACACACACCTCCATCTAATGGCTAAAGAACATATTGTTTCTGTGGACGGCGAACTACTGCCTCACGAAATGATGATTATTCAAATATCTCCAACCACCTCTCATGGTGGAAATTATGATAGAACTGTATTTATATATGATATATATTATGTTTATTTTTTTTATTCTTATTTATTTTCTATTTATATCATACCTTTATGGTTTCCATTATTGGTAAACGCTATAATTTCATTTGAGGAAATGTGGACTACCGCCCCCTTAAAGTGATATGACTCGTTCATACCATATATGGGACGTATACAGGATGGAGTTAATGAAATTATATATTATATCATACTTTAATTATAATACAACTATGTATCATTAAGTTTTATTTCCATTAAAATATGAAATAGAAATAAAAGTAGTGTTCATGTGTACGTATGGCTTACCGTCTCCATAAATGGTGCATTTCATTTCTTATCTCCAAATGTTATGTATTGTTATAAATACATATATATATATATATATATATTTCAGATATATATGATATCTAAATCATGAATATAATTCGGGAGATAATGGAATTTTGACCACATGGACAAATTGTAATTATAACAACTTCATTTTTGACTCAAGTTCGGAACATCGACAAAATGTCCAATATGAACTCAAAAAATTAAAAAAATGTTAGATCATGGTAATAAGTGATATAAAAATAATAATAAACTTAAAAAATTTTCTTAATCAATTATAAATTAACATCAGTTTATTATTCAGGAAGAATAAGGAACAAACGAGTCAAGTCGGACATGTGTAAGGGGTCTCTTATCTCACTTTTAATTCCGTGAGATTTCCATTCTTTGCCACTTATTTATTGAATGTGGTGTATTTTGTACTTCTGTTTGATATATATTATCATGATTCTATTTATATTCATGTTATTATGTGATTAATTTTGTGGTTATTAACTTTTTTCATATGACTCGATTGATTACAACATGGTAAGGGGTTTTCATCTCACTTTTTATTTCCTTGAAATTCATTCTATATTTTCCACTATTTCTTTTTGTGTGGTGTATGTACATACCATGATTATATTATTTGTGTAATATAATTTAATTTATGGGTATTTACATCTTCATTTTAAGATCTTTCTTTCATGTGGTGTATCTTTCGTAAGATACCAAATTGGTAAGGGAACCTTTCACCCTCCTCTTTTTAAAAGACATATTTTTGTTATGTATTTTAATTTACATATTATTATGTTTGGATATGTACTTATATATCCTTATTTCTGTAAATTTTATTTCCAAGTGATGAGTTACCCTTTTCTCACTCATCAACTCTTTTTCTAAAATTTTAAGTGGCGTCGTTAGGCTATCAAATTTTTGTAAGGGAACTTTTTCACCCAATTTTCAATTCTTTGGGTTAAACTTATAATTCTTGATTATGTCATGATATGAATATGTTTGAATGAAATATAATTGTTTTTAACTTAATATACACTTATTTTGGTTGTATTCTTATTTTTCACACATAAATATTTCATTGATTTATCCTTAATCTAAGGATACAATCTTTGTAAGGGACTTTGTCTCAGTTTACATTCCACTAAAACTTATTTGTTGTTATACACCAATTAACCTTTATATGGTGTATATATTGTCCTTTGATGTATTATATCATGAATCTATTTATTTTTATGATATTATAAGCTTTGATTATTTCATTCCTCAATTATTTTTATTCAAGCGTCTCTCATTTGGTTAGGAACTCTTTGCCTAAAACATTGTTTTAAATGATTTAAAGATTTATTCTTATAAATATTTCTCATTAATTTCCATGTTTTAAAAATGTTCTTAAGGATTTATTTATGTATTCATTAATGTTTTATAAATGTTAATAACTTTAGAATATTCAAAGTGGTATGGGACACTTTGATTCAAAAATCTCTTTATTAAATGTTTTAAATGGTTTTGAAAATGGTTTGATAAAGCATTGATTATGTAAATATCGTGAAATAACATATTTTTATTTCAATGTGGAAATGTTATCTTTCCTTTATGCTTGTTTTATTTGTTATTAATATATTATGGTTATTGGGAATTGTTTACGTATACGGGTGGTTCTGGGATAAACCAAGGCCGGGTGAGCCCGAGATTGTTCTCCAATGTATTGGGTAATGTGACAGAGGTAAACGTGAATGTTTCTCCTAAGATATTTAATGAATATAATATGATGGTTATTCCAATTTAACTCCCTATGTAGTTATGATAGCTACAATTTAAGTATGTTATGTATGCCACAAGTTACCTTTATGATTTATGATTTTTGTGTGTTATTCATAAATCTTATGATTTCATGATGTATGTTATGATTGAAAAGTATGGTTTCATTGATTTGTATTTATTGATGGGATAAAGTTTTATTTTATTTTTTTATAACCCTTACTGAGCTTTTTATTCTCATCCAAAGTTTTCGAATGTTTTTCACAGGACTTAAAGATGAATAGGGTTGAGGATGTGATCAAGGAAAAGTCATGATGTCTAAAACATGGAACCAGACATGACTGTTTTTTTCAAAGAGTTTATATTTTATGAAAAAAATGGAAACTATGAATAAGTGTCAACTTTGTAATTTTTGATATGTAATGAAATATTTATGGAATAATTCTCTAAAACTCTAAACCTGAAAATATCCTCAATGTGAATTATTATTTTAATTCAATATTATGTAATAGGTCGGGTCCTTATAGTTGGTATCAGAGGTTGGTTTAGATAACTTTATAGGTTAGGGTGTTATTTAAGCATAAGTGACATAACCATAATGGTTATCATATTTGAAAGAGTATAGTTATTTTAGATAAATTTAATGAGTTTAAGATAACCTGATTAAGTATATCTTAACATTTAACCTCCTCATAAGATATTATATGATGATTTTATTGATATACTCACATTGACCTTTTTGGTTTTAGTAAATGGTTGGATCTAGCAGGCACCAAAGTAATAGTGGATTTGAAGAAAACAGTGATTGTTTTCTGAATAAGAAATTGAATGAAATGGGATCTGAAATTAGAACTCTTGTGGTTATTCTCAACCAACTATCTGGAGTCATGACTGACCACCTGAACCTTGGTGATTTTTATAATGCATCATATGTGTGAGAAACAAATCCCCATGGAATTTCAGGTAATAATTATAAAGGTAAATATATTCAAAAACCCTATGTGTCAAGGATGTGGAAAGAAACACATAGTAAAATGTTTCAAAGGGGTAGTAAGATGCTATAGATGTGAGAATAAATGTCATAAAGAAAGAACCTACCATGGAAAAAGGAAGCATTCAGTTGACTCTAGGAAAGAAAAATATATTCTTTCCGAGTGATCAATTCAATGTTTTAAATGTGGTGTGCATAGTCATTATACAAATAGATGTTCTACGAAGAAATTTCGGGAGTGGGATCACCATGACCGTACAAATATATGTTTACCAATACCAAATTTCACTCCAATTGAGGATGAGGAAACTGACAATGACCAATAAAAGATATGGATTATTTCTTAACTGATGTTTTGACATTATTAAATCTAAGTATATGATTCACGATTTTGTTTATAGGAAAGAAGTATTTTAGAATAAGTTGGAAAAGAATGGTTAATGGATCATGAAGAATGATGAATGAGTAAGAAGTGAACCTATAAGGGATTCAAGAGTTATGGTATATTTTAGGATGGTGAAATTCTTAAAAGTATTAAGGCTCTTTGGATAATAAGATTACATTGGAAGACTTTTTATAGTATGTGTAACCCTGAAGTTTGATATATGAAAATGTTATTAAAGGAATAATTATCTTTTCTTTTGATGAGTAATGGTGGAATTTTATTTTGGAATAATATATGTTTTTATTTTGGACATATGGTGATATGGGTTATTTATAGAAATGATTAAACTATCAAATAGAATATGTGATTTGGTTGATTACACTTTAGTATGAGACTTTAAGAGTATTCGATTTTATTTGTAGATAAATTTTAAGATTTACTATGAAAGACTATGTGATTAAAACCTTCTGATTTTTGGGTTAAAATCTTAGTTTGGGTTACTTTGAATAATTTTAAGGCCATTTTTGTACTGAATGGACTTTATTGAACTTTGGGTACTATTTGTTTAATTTTGGAGATTAAGAGTAGTATTTCTTTTTATAAAGTATTATCCTTTTTGGGGATTATCTGATCTTGTACTAACCATTTTGGTTTTGGTTAATGTTTAATGAAAGGGGAAATATATAGTTCATCTTTTTTGGATTATGTGATTCCCTAAAAGTTGATTCTGGTGCTTTTTATGTGACCAAGTCATCTTAAGTACTCATCATTTGGAAAAAATATGAGTTTGTGGTAGAAATCTAGTAAAGGATGAAAGTCTGCATGAAAAGTAAGTATGTTTCATTATTTTATTATTAAATCTCTTAAATTAATTTCTCATCTTTATGAAAAGGAACTTAAAACAAAAACTTTTTCCATTTACTTTTTTTATTGGGGAAATAAAATACCGTTTAACCCATCACAATTTGGTGATTTTTTAGTGGTTAACTTTATCCTAATCTTGTTTTCTATCACTCACCATCAGAACTTGATGGTTTGTTTTCTCCTCTGTATCTATGTTTTCATGGAATACTAGTATCTGTTGTCTCGAGTGACTATTTTATTTTTATTTATTTTTTATGAAAAGAAGGACAGATGACATTAATGACGAAGATCAACCGACGTACAAATGCAAAGCCAGGAAGGGAAATTGTCCAGCCAGATCTGGTTGACATCGAAGGGGACTAAGGCCGCCAGATGATGGGCCGCATTGTTTCCTTCCCTTTTGGTAAAGGAGAAGTTCCAGTGAGAAAATCCTTGGTGAAGCGAGAAAATTCTCCTGATGATGAATCCAAATGACTAGAGTTCTTCTTCGTTGTTGTTAATATCATTGATTACGGTGAGGTAGTCAGACTCAATGATGATATCAACCCATCCACGTTCCATAGTGAGCATCATACTTTCCAAGATGGTAGAGGCCTCAGCAACTTCAGGTTCCCAGAAGGAATTATGTGATTCATGTTTAGCAGCAATGATTTTCATCAGGTGATTTCTTTCCAGGAGACCGAGAGCAACAAGCCCATCCTTGGGGAGAGACATGTCCATGTTTATCTTAAGAATCCCTTCTGGTGGAGGATTCCAATGAGGGGACCAGAGGGGGTTACACCTTGAAAAAAGTGTCCTTCATGGTCCTTCCATCCCTCGATCCATGACATGGCCCGTTCAATCTAGAATTCGGGAGGTTTATGAACGTGGTGAAAAACAGAATTGTTACGCTGGACCCAAATGATCCATGCCAGGGTGTAGAGTGAGCTTGCGTTGTTCGATGAGAGAGAGTATCACCAACACATCAGAAGATCGGGGAGGTCAGTGGCAATGACCAGTGAAGCATCTGAAGTCGGGCCCCATTTATTCTAAATTTCCATAGCTCCCGGGCAGTGAATGATGGAATGCAAAGGATTTTCTGGAATATTCGGGCAGAAAGGGCAAGACTCAGCACTGGCCATATGTCAGTAAATGAACAAGCTCATGGTAGGGAGGGTGCTCGTGCACACCTGCCACCAAAATTGGCGAATTTTCTGGGGGATGTTGAGCTTCCAAAGAAATTTCCATGGTCCCTCTTCCTGGTCGCCATAGTGGTTTCCAAGAGCAAGTCTGTAACCAGATCTCACCATGTAGTCGTCCGAAATGTTGTTGGTCCAGAAAAGATGGTCACGACCTGCATCTGGGACCTAGGGGATGCTAAGGATAATTCTTTGGTCTCTTTCATTAAACCATTCATGGATCTTTTCCACACACAACCCCAGTACTTGGTCTGAAAAGAGGCAGCTGACAGTAAAAGTCTTCAAGACCCAGTTGGGAAGGGGATGTAGCCCACATACCATCCTTATCGATCATCCAGGTATCAGTCCAGATGTTGACGAATGAGACATTCCCAATCCTCTAGCCTAGCCCTTTTGTAGGAGATTTTGGGCCCTTCAAATGCTTCTCTAGAGGAATCTAGGATGGGGGTCAAGAGAGGAAACATGAGCGTCCATGTGGGAAAAGTACTTAGCTCAGAGTACCCGTGCATAGAGAGATGATGGACGGTTAATAAGGCACCATCCTTTCTTGGACAATAGTGCATCATTGAAGAGAAGAAGATTACGAGATCCCATCCCTCCCTCCGACTTGGGTTTGCATAGTTTCTCCCAGGCCATCCAGTGGGGTCTATTCCTTCCATCATTTTTCCCCCACCAGAAGTTGTCAGTACGTGTATGGATCTAATTGACGATGACTGCTGGGAGCTTAAACAGGGACATAAAATAGCTAGGGATAGACTGGATGACAACTTTAATGAGGTTTCTTTACCTTCTTTGGAGATTCTTTTTGGGGTCCAGCATTGAATTTTTTTCTCAATCCTGTCCACGAAAGATGAAAAGGTTTATTTTTTGGACCGGCCAATCACCATGGGTATCCCGAGATACTTTTGTTTTTTATCGACCATATGGATGCCTGCTGATGCACAAATTTCATCTCTCTTGGAAAGAGTCACCCCTACACTGAAGGAGATTTCTGACCTTCCGTGATTGATAGATTGTCTAGACACCCTCTCATACTGCTAGATCGCATGGCTGATCACCTGGAATTCATTTGTAGTTGCTTTGGAGAAAAGGAGTCAGTCATCGGTGAAGAAGAGATGTGACACTAGTGGGATTTCACGGCAGACCTTTGCCCCATGAATAGAATTAGAGGATGCAGCCCTAGATATAAGGTTAGAAAAAAACATTAGCCACCAAGATAAAGATAAATGGGGAGAGGGAGTCTCCATGGCGTATTCCTTGGGTTGGGGAGAATCCTCAGGTGATCTCCCCATTGACCTTGATTCTGAAGGACACGGTCGAGATGCAGTGCATGACTATATCTGTCCATTTAGTACAAAACCCCATTTTCAGCATCACAACAATAAGAAAACTCCATTCCACTTTATCATAAGCTTTGGTTATATCCATTTTCCAGGCCATGGTTACTCTTTTCATAGTGGATCATGTTTTAATAGAGTGGAACACTTCATGGGCCAAAATTGCCTTATCAATGATCAATCTCTTGGCCACGAAGGCGCTCTGGTTTTCAGAGATAACATCAGGAAGCCAAGGGTGTAGCTGATTGACAAGGACCTTTGAGAAGATCTTATAAGAGACATTGCAGAGGCTAATAAGCCTAAAATTAGGGATCGCCAGAGGTTTCTTGATTTTAAGAATGAGGATGAGGACCATTTCGTTGATGCTAGAAATTCTTGTATTCCCCACCCAAATATTTTTTATCATTTTTCATATGTCGGGACCGATTATGTGTCAGTATTGTTTAAAGAATAGGGAGTGGAATACATCCTATAAGGCCCCAGCCTTAAATATTACTTAATATTGATTTATTACAAGATTACACATTGAGGATCTTTTCAGGTTTAGAGTTTTAGAGAATTAGATCATGAAAATTGCATTACATTCCACATTTAAACAAAGTGGTTACATAAAAGACAGTATTCATTCTTCCCATCAACGGAAACATATTGAAACTAAAACATGGATTCTTTCTTGACACATCCTTGACACTATCATCACATATTGTACCTTTCCCTTGACCTGTGAAAAACATTTCAAAAACTTGGGATGAGTATAAAAAGCGCAGTAAGGGTTATAAAAATATGGAAAGGAAACATGAGTTCATATATACATAAGAATGAAATCATACTTTACCCATAAAACATAGGCACTTTAACATACCTCATCAAACCATGAATAAATCATAGAAATCATAAGACATAAAGGTAAATTTAGGCATTCATAACTTTCTTACGTAGTGAGTAACCCTCTTGGTTACGTTTGGAATACCCATCACAGTATATTCCCTAAATCTCTTCGGAGAAACCTTAACGTTTCACTCCTTCGTGTTACCCAATGCATTGGAGAGCTATATCGGGTTCACCCGCCCTTAGTTTATCACGGAACCACCCGTTTTCATAACAATTCCCAAGAACCATAACATAAACGTATCACATAAAACATGCATAAAGGAAACAAAACATTTCCACATTTCAATCACAATATAACATTTTAGTATTTTGAAATAATGAATCCATACAAAAAGAAACCATTTCAAAAACCATTTAAAACATTTAATAAAAAGATTTTTGAATCAAAGTGTCCCATACCACCTTGAAGCTTTTAAAATTTTAAACCATTAATATCCATATAGATAAATCCTTAAAAACATTTCGAAAACATGTATATTAATAAGAACAAATAATTAAAACATTTAAAGCGATATTTTGGTTAAAGGGGGTTCTACCAAAATTAGAGACACTTGAATAGAATAATTGGGGAATAACATTTAGTCAGAACATTATAATATCATGAGAATAAATGGATTCAGGATATAATATTACAAAGGACAGTATATACACCATATAAGAGTGAATTAGTGCATAACAACAATGAAGTCTCAATATAAATGTCAAATGTGATGAATTCCCTTATAAATAAGGTATCCTTAAATTAAGGATAATTCAATCTCAAAATTATGTGTGAAAAATATAAATACACCCAATAAAAGTGGGTATTAAGTGAAAAAAAAATCAGAGGACATTCACACATAACCATAGAATGACATATTTAATAACTACATGTTGAACCCAAAGAAAACGAAATTGGGTTAAGAAGTTCCCTTGACAGCCTAACGGCGTCACATCAAAATGAGTTGATGAGAGATAAAAAGCGTATCTCATCACTTGGACATAAAATTTAAATCAATAAGAATATATGAGAACATATCCCAACATAACAATATGTAAATTAAAATACCCAACAAAATGAATTCTTTTAAAAAGAGGAGGGTGAAAGGTTCCCTTACCGACTTGGGTATCTTTCAAAACATACACCCCATGAAAGAAGGACAATACATCATTGACGTAAATACTCATAAACGAAAGTATATTACACAAAGAGTAGAATAATTTCAGTACATACACCACTCAATAGAAATTGTGGCAAATGTAGCATAAATCTCACGGGAATAAAAGTGAGATGAAAAATCCCTTACGAAAACTCGGTAGCCTAACAACGCCACTTAAAACTTCCAAAATGGATTGATTAGATCAAATAGAGTATCCCATCATATTACAATAGAATTTACAGAAAGTGTAATATAAAATAAAATCCCCCAACATAACAAATATTAGCTTAAAAGAAGTGACACAAAGGAGAGTACTTAAAAAGAAAGAGAGAGGTTAGATCTCTTACGAAAATTTGGTAGCCTAACGGCGCCACTCAAAACTTCCAAAATGGCGTGATGAGAGAGAATAGGGTCTCTCATCACATGAACATAAAAATTACAGTAATATTAATATAAAATAACATCCCAATAACAAGAAAGATGAGCTTTAAAAGGAATGACATAAAAGAGTGTACTTAAGAAGAAAGAGTGGAGTAGGATCCCTTACCTCGGGTCTGACTTGACTCGATCATTCTTTAACATCCTGAATAATAAACTTGAGTTAATTTCCACTTTATTAAGAACCTTTTTCTAGTTCATTATTCCTTTTAGATCACTTATTGTCATGTTATAAAAATTTTGTAATCATTTAAGTTAATAATGTTTGTTTTGTCGATATTTGGTTCTTAAGTCAAAAGTGGACTTCTTACAATTACATGTTGTTCGTGTGGTCAAAGGTTCTCTATATCCATAATAACATTCCTGATTTGGATAGCATATATATCATATATATCCAGCATATACATGTATTTATAATATTACATAATCATTTAGAGGTAAGAAATTAAATGCACCGTTCATGGAGACGGTAAGTCATACGTACGCATGAACGCTACTTTCATTTCTTTGTCATATTAATGGAATTAAAACTAAATGAGAGGTATGTATATTTTAATTCCATAATTATATTCATAATTTAGATGTATCATTCATCATATATATCCATTATATATATGTACTTATAATAGTACATTACATTTGGGGATAAGAAATGAAATGCACCGTTCATGGAGACGGTAAGCCGTACGTACGCATGAACGCTACTTTCATTTCTATCTCATACTTTAATGGAAAGAAATAATAATTATATATAGGTATATTATAATTCCAGTATAGCCTCATATATAATAACATTAAATCCATCCTTTATACGTCCCATGTATGGCATTAACGAATCACATCACTTTGAGGGGGCGGTAGTCCGCACTTCCTAAAATGAAGATATCGCGTATAACCATAATGGAAGCCATAAAGTTAAGCCACAAATGAAAAATACATAAGCTTAAGTAAAAATTAAACATATTTTATATCATATATAAATATAGTGACATCTTAATGGCCACCTTTTAAGGTGTTAAAGGAATGTTGAACAATCATCGTTTCGGGAGGCCGAAATTCGCCATCCACGGAAACAGTATGTTCTTTAACCATTAGATGTAGGTGTGTGAAAGTGTAGCTCTAATACTTCTTATACCAACATCCTATTATATTTATGATACTGTATTTGTTACAAAAGAAATGAATAAAAAGAGTTTAGGGGGTTAGAGAAGCAAAATAAAACAAAAGGACTCAAGTGAACACATTACCTTAAAATCGGGTAACTCCCTTTGGTTTGAGCTCAAAGGCTTCCTTGGGAAGACTTATACCCAAATTGAGGCTTCAAATAGTAATAGAGGGAAGTGGAGAGACAACATTGGTAGGGTTTGGCCGAGCTAAAGGCTTTGGGAGTGTGGGTAAGGAGGTAGAGGTGGGAGCCTTTTATAAGAGGAGAGGAGGGGCACTCTTGTAAAGTTACAAAATATTACTTTATTTTCAAAAGAGTTTCGGATTTAAAATGTCTCACATTGATATAATTCGTGGATAAGGTGATAAGGGTTATAAATCCACACATCCAATAGGTTTTGGACATGTTTAGGTCTTAGATATTACATTATATTTCTATTTTATTTAAATCGTTAAATAATGAGGTCATCGCTGCATCATCATGATGTCATAAATAATTTAATTTATTTAATGTCTAAAAATTATAAAAAAAATACTATAATGTAGGAAATATTTTAATCTTTCCAATTAATATTTATAGTCAAAAATCTGATTTTTATAACCCCTTGTAAAAATTGTTTTAGTAAAACATTTCATGTTTGTCTCATTTTTACTTTAACTTTAAATAAAAAGATATTAATGTCATTTTCCAACCAAAGTGGCTTCATGGGGTCCCCAAGTTGACCCATGGGTTGTCTTGGTCGGCCATGACACGTCCAATGAGGTTAGGACATGTGTCAAGTTCATTTCATATTATTAAAACATTATTTTTACCTTAAACTACACTAATTACCTCTAATCGCGATTAAAAACTTAATAAGTTACTATTCACCAAAAAATTATTTTTATCCCATTGAACCCCATTTTACTTATTAATGACAACCATATATGTCGGATTTTTGAAATTCAAAACACAAAGATGGAAAATTTTCATTTAAACGGAAAAATCAGTTTTTATAAGTACCACTTAGTGGTTTCACTATTCATCAAAAATTGAAGTTTTTCAGAAAAATCCCAAAAATTCACCATAAGCTATATTTGATATTCCAAATAAAAAAATGAAGTCTATTTTAAAAAATTCAAAACATATAAGTCACATTAATTAATTTAATAATTATTTCCCGCTGTCAGAGCAAATAACGTGTTTTTATGAAATAATAAGTATCAAAAGATTGACACTAGTTTCAGTCTGATTTCAAAGTGAAATTAATTCCAACAACCACTATTGGATTTAATGGTAAAAATATATTCTAATTTCACTTTAAAACCAATTCAAAAGATAATCTAATCATATAAAAAATTAGATTCAAAAGAGGTTTTGAATTAAAATACAACATTTTACACTATTCATTAAAAAATGAACTTTATCAGAAAGATACCAAAAATTTACACAAAGTAAATTTTGATGTCCCAATTCTTAATAAGAGTTTTATTTGGTCCAAAAGGATGTATAAGAGTGAACAAAACTCTATTTAATGACGGTTATCCATCAAAAGGCGATAAGTGAACCTTTAGTGAAAACTAGGGCATATACACCTAAAATTGAATTATTTCCTTATTTTATGCATTTATATTTTATTGGATAAATGTAAAAACATTAAAAAACATATATAATCATATTTTAGTTATTTCTATCCATTCCCGCCAATACAACGGCTACATGTTAACTACGATTTATTATTAGAGTGAAACGTAAGATTCCCAAGAAACTCATTGTTGCGTGTTGGGTACGCCATCGAGCATAGAGTCCCCTTTTAAAGTCATATTAATATTTTATTCAAAGATATGGATAAATATGAAAATGTCATATTTTTTATTTACCTGGGGTGTTACATCCTTCCCCCCTTTTTGGAATTGCGTCCTCACAATTTTTAAAATTGAGCTTGGAAACATCCTTGAAAGTCCCACATCAGAACAAGAGTCGGTAAAACAATCACTTTAAAATAAAGATAGATAAGTACAAAGGTCACCCGAGTTAACCCATAATAGGATTCCGTGTAGGAAAACATGGACATGGAAGAAAAAGAAAAGGGTCATGTTCTGATGGAGAGTGATATAAAACATGTTTAGGAGAAAGTTAACAATAAGAAAATCACAAACTTGTGATGGGTTAAACGGTGTTGGGTTCCCCAGTAGGAAACGTTAATAGACAAAATTTTTGTTTTAAGTTACTTTTTATTGAGGAATTTATTCATAAGGAAACATAATCACTTATCATATTGACTTTCAACTTTTACTAGATTCCTTAATCAAACTCATATTTTTTCCAAAAGTCGAGTATTTAGGAAGACTTGTTCACATTAAGAGTACTATAATAAACTTTTATAGAATCACCTAATCCAAAAAAGAGAACTACATACTTCCCATGTCTTTAGACTTTAAACAAACCAAAACCAAAAAGTCTAGTACAAGATCAGATAATCTAGAAAAGGATAACCCTTTATAAAAAGAAAATCTATTCTTAACCTCCAAAATGTGTCCAACAAAACCCAAAGTTCAACGAGGACCATTAGATAAACAATTTGTCCATAAAATTCTTCAAAGTAAACCAATCTAAGATTGAAACCCAAATATTTGAAGGATTTAGTCACATAGTCTTCCAAGTTAAATCGTAACATTTATCTCCAAACAACATCAGTTGCTCCTAAAGTCTCGTATTGAAAAGTAAATAACCTAATCACATATCCTCCATGATAGGTTAATCATTTTCATAAATAACCCAAAATAAAATTACTCTTAATTCATAAAATCATATAACTAGAAAGAATCAGTCAAACTAACCAGGGACTTCACGTAGTCCAGTGGTAGGCGATAAATACCAGTCGCACTTTGGTTGTGGGTTCGATTCCCGCAGTATTGTCTGACGCGACGGGTTGTCACACGGTCTGCGTGTTGTCCTTTTTCCAAAACTATATAATTCTTAAATCATTCCCCAAAAAGAGATAAAATCATCAAAAATGATCATAACATATTTTAACCTCAAGTTTATCTCATGCCTTTTATTTTCCAGCATATCATATAATAACCCATAATTACCTCAAAAGTAAGGATCATATAAACTCTAATGGTTACCTTTATAATTATTACTTGAACTTCCACATGGATTGGTCATCTCGTACATGATGCATTAAAGATCATACCAAGGTTCAAGTGGTTGATCATGACTCCTTGATATTTGGTTTAGAACAACCACGAGTTTCCTCATTGAATCCTCCATTTTATCTAGTATCTTAATCAGAGAACCACCACAGTTTCCTTCAAACCTGTTGTCTCTTTGGTGCCTGCTAGATCCATCATTTCACAAAAAACAGAAATGTCAGTGTGAGTATATCAACAAAACCATCATGTACTAATGAGTAAGGTAAACATTAAGATACACTTACTCATTCACTTTATCTAAAACTAGGACTCTTTCTGAAATCCTAACCATTATGGTAATGCCACTTATTCTTAAAGAATACCCTAACCTCTAAAGTTATCTAAACCAACCTTTGATACCAACTATAAGGCCCCAGCCTTAAACCTTACTTAATCTTGAGTTATTACAAGATTACACATTGAGGATCTTTTCAGGTTTAGAGTTTTAGAGAATTAGATCATGAAACTTGCATTACATTCCACATTTAAACAAAGTGGTTACATAAAAGACAGTATTCATTCTTCCCATCAACGGAAACATATTGAAACTAAAACATGGATTCTTTATTGACACATCCTTGACACTATCATCACATCTTGTACCTTTCCTTTGACCTATGAAAAACATTTCAAAAACTTTTGATGAGCATAAAAATCTCAGTAAGGGTTATAAAAATATGGAAAGGAAACATGAGTTCATATATACATAAGAATGAAATCATACTTTACCCATAAAACATAGGCACTTTAACATACCTCATCAAACCATGAATAAATCATAGAAATCATAAGACATAAAGGTAACTTGAGGCATTCATAACTTTCTTACGTAGGGAGTAACCCTCTTGGTTATGTTTGGAATACCCATCACAGTATATTCTCTAAATCTCTTCAGAGAAACCTTAACGTTTCACTCCTTCGTGTTACCCAATGCATTGGAGAGCTATATCGGGCTCACCCGCCCTTAGTTTATAATGGAACTACCCGTTTTCATAACAATGCCCAAGAACCATAACATAAACGTATCACATAAAACATGCATAAAGGAAACAAAACATTTCCATATTTCAATCACAATGTAACATTTTATTATTTTGAAATAATGAATCCATACAAAAAGAAACCATTTCCAAAACCATTTAAAACATTTAATAAAAGGATTTTTGAATCAAAGTGTCCCATACCACCTTGAATCTTTTAAAATTTTAAACCATTAATATCCATATAGATAAATCCTTAAAAACATTTCGAAAACATGGATATTAATAAGAACAAATAATTAAAACATTTAAAGCGATATTTTGGTTAAAGGGGGTTCTACCAAAATTAGAGACACTTGAATAGAATAATTAGGGAATAACATTTAGTCAGAACATTATAATATCATGAGAATAAATGGATTCATGATATAATATTCCAAAGGACAGTATATACACCATATAAGAGTGAATTGGTGCATAACAACAATGAAGTCTCTATAGAAATGTCAAATGTGATGAATTCCCTTATAAATAAGGTATCCTTAAATTAAGGATAATTCAATCTTAAAATTATGTGTGACAAATATAAATACACCCAATAAAAGTGGGTATTAAGTGAAAAATAATCAGAGGACATTCACACATAATCATAGAATGACATATTCAATAAATACATGTTGAACCCAAAGAAAACGAAATTGAGTTAAGAAGTTCCCTTGACAGCCTAATGGCGTCACATCAAAATGAGTTTATGAGAGATAAAAAGTGTATCTCATCACTTGGACATAAAATTTACATCAATAAGAATATATGAGAACATATCCCAACATAAAAATATGTAAATTAAAAGACCCAACAAAATGAAGTCTTTTAAAAAGAGGAGGGTGAAAGGTTCCCTTACCGACTTGGGTATCTTTCAAAACATACACCCCATGAAAGAAGGACAATATATCATTGATGTAAATACTCATAAACGAAAATATATTACACAAAGAGTAGAATAATTGCATTACATACACCACTCAAAGGAAATTGTGACAAATGTAGCATAAATCTCACGGGAATAAAAGTGAGATGAAAAATCCCTTACGAAAACTCGGCAGCCTAACAGCGCCACTTAAAACTTCCAAAATGGATTGATGAGATAAAATAGATTATCCCATCATATTAAAATAGAATTTACAGAAAGAGGAATATAAAAGAAAATCCCCCAACATAACAAAGGGGAGCTTAAAAGAAGTGACACAAAAGAGAGTACTTAAAAATAAAGAGAGAGAGAGATCTCTTACGAAAATTTGGTAGCCTAACGGCGCCACTCAAAACTTCCAAAATGGATTGATGAGAGAGAATAGGGTCTCTCATCACATGAACATAAAAATTACAGTAATATTAATATAAAAGAAAATCCCAATAACAAGAAAGATGAGCTTTAAAAGGAATGACATAAAAGAGTGTACTTAAGAAGAAAGAGTGGAGTAGGATCCCTTACCTCGGGTCCGACTTGACTCGATCATTCTTTAATGTCCTGAATAATAAACTTGAGTTAATTTACACTTTATTAAGAACCTTTTTCTAGTTCATTATTCCTTTTAGATCACTTATTGTCATTTTATAAATATTTTGTAATCATTTATGTTAATAATGTTTGTTTTGTCGATATTTGGTTCTTAAGTTGAAAGTGGACTTCTTACAATTACATGTTGTTCGTGTGGTCAAAGGTTCTTTATATCCATAATAACATTCCTGATTTGGATAGAATATATATCATATATATCCATCATATACATGTATTTATAATATTACATAATCATTTATAGGTAATAAATGAAATGAACCGTTCATGGAGACGGTAAGTCGTACGTACGCATGAACGCTACTCTCATTTATTTGTTATATTAATGGAATTAAAACTAAATGAGAGGTATGTATATTTTAATTCCAGAATTATATTCATCATTTAGATGTATCATTCATAATATATATCCATTATATACATGTACTTATAATAGTACATTACATTTGGGGATAAGAAATGAAATGCACTGTTCATGGAGACGGTAAGTCGTACGTACGCATGAACGCTACTTTCATTTCTATCTCATACATTAATGGAAAGAAATAATAATGATATATTGGTATATTATAATTCCAGTATAACATCATATATAATAACATTAAATCCATCCTTTATACATCCCACGTATGGCATTAACGAATCACATCACTTTGAGGGGGCGGTAGTCCGCACTTCCTAAAATGAAGATATCGCGTATACCCATAATGGAATCCATAAAGGTAAGCCACAAATGAAAAATACAGAAGATTAAGTAAAACATAAACATATTTTATATCATATATAAATATAGTGACATCTTAATGGCCACCTTTTAAGGAGTTAAAGGAATGTTGAACAATCATCATTTCGGGAGGCCGAAATTCGACATCCACGGAAACAGTATGTTCTTTAACCATTACATGTAGGTGTGTGAAAGTGTAGCTCGAATCCTTATTATAACAACATCCTAGTATATTGATGATACTGGATTTGTTACAAAAGAAATGAATAAAAAGTGTTTAGGGGGTTGGAGAAGCAAAATAAAACAAAAGGACTCAAGTGAACACATTACCTTAAAATCGGGTAACTCCCTTTGGTTTGAGCTCAAAGGCTTACTTGGGAAGACTTATGCCCAAAGTGAGGCTTCAAGGATTAAGAGAGGGAAGTGGAGAGAAAAAATGGGCAGGGTTTGGCCGAGCCAAAGGCTTTGGGAGTGTGGGTAATGATGTAGAGGTGGGGGCCTTTTATAAGAGGAGAGGAGGGACACTCTTGTAAAGTTACAAAATATTAATTTATTTTCAAAAGAGTTTCGGATTTAAAAGGTCCCACATTGATATAATTCATGGATAAGGTGATAAGGGTTAGAAATCCACCAATACAATAGGTTTTGGACATATTTAGGTCTTATATATTACATTATATTTCCATTTTATTTAAATCGTTAAATAATGAGTTCATCGCTGCATCATCATGATGTCATAAATAATTTAATTTATTTAATGTCTAAAAATTATAAAAAAGATACTATAATGTAGGAAATCTTTTTATATTTCTAATGAATATTTATAGTCAAAAATCTTATTTTTATAACCCCTTGTAAAAAAATTTTTAGTAAAACATTTCATGTTTGTCTCATTTTTACTTTAACTTTAAATAAAAAGATATTAATGTCATTTTCCAACCAAAGTGGCTTCATGGGGTCCCCAAGTTGACCCATGGGTTTTCTTGGACGGCCATGACACATCCAATGAGGTTAGGACATGTGTCAAGTTCATTTCATATTATTAAAACATTATTTTTACCTTAAACTACACTAATTACCTCTAATCGCGATTAAAAACTTAATAAGTTACTATTCACCAAAAAATTATTTTTATCCCATTGAACCACATTTTAATTCTTAATGACAACCATGTATGTCGGATTTTTGAAATTCAAAACACAAATATGGCAAATTTTCATTTAAACGGAAAAATCAGTTTTTATAAGTACCACTTAGTGGTTTCACTATTCATCAAAAATTGAAGTTTTTCAGAAAAATCCCAAAAATTCACCATAATCTATATTTGATATTCCAAATCCAAAAATGAAGTCTATTTCACAAAATTAAAAACATATAAGTCTCATTAATTAATTTAATAATTATTTCCAGCTGTCAGAGCAAATAACGTGTTTTTATGAAACAATAAGTATTAAAAGATTGACACTAGTTTAAGTCTGATTTCAAAGTGAAATTAATTACAACGACCACTATTAGATTTAATGGTAAAAATATATTCTAATTTCACTTTAAAAACAATTAAAAAGATAATCTAATCATATAAATAAATTAGATTAAAAAGAGGTTTTCAATTAAAATACAACATTTTACACTATTCATTAAAAAATGAACTTTATCAGAAAGATACCAAAAATTTTCACAAAGTAAATTTTGATGTCCCAATTCTTAATAAGAGTTTTATTTGGTCCAAAAGTATTTATAAGAGTGAACAAAACTCTATTTAATGACGGTTCTCCATCAAAAGGTGATAAGTGAACCTTTAGTGAAAACTAGGGCATATACGCCTAAAATCGAATTATTTCCGTATTTTATGCCTTTATATTTTATTGGATAAATGTAAAAACATTAAAAAACATATATAATCATATTTTAGTTATTTCTATCCATTCCCTCTAATACAACGACTACATGTTAACTACCATTTATTATTAGAGTGCAACGTAAGATTCCCAAGAAACTCATTGTTGCGTGTTGGGTACGCCATCGAGCATAGCGTCCCCTTTTAAAGTCATATTAATATTTTATTCAAATATATGGATAAATATAAAAATGTCATATTTTTTATTTACCTGGGGTGTTACACATCCAGTCTCGGGGCCTTAGTGGGGTGGATATGTTTTAGAGCCAGGAGTATCTCATCATTCGTCTCATCTTTGGTAATTTGCTGATTGATCTCTTTAGTGATCACATGTCTGATGAATTATTCCAACTCAGCAGACATGAAAGGAGTTACTATAGAGAAAAGGTTCTAAATGTATCATGTCAACGCATCATCAATTTTTATGGTATCATAGAATTTTCTTACATCAGGTTGTGAGATACACGTGGTAGTGTTTTTCTGGCATCTAGATGAAGCTTTCTGGTGAAAATACCTTGTATTAGCGTCCCCTTCTTTAATGTGGATTTCCTATGCCCACATATCCCAGAAACTTTTCTAAATGCACAGGGCCACATCCAACTCTCTTTGAGTGGCTCCAATCTTGGAGAGATTGCAATTGGATGGGGGTTTCATGAGTAGGTTGTGCAGTTTCTTTTCAAGGGCATCACAATGCCTATCAGGGTGGTGGAATTTCTTATTGTTCCAAGATCTCAGATCGGATGTTACCCATTGGAGATTGAGGCCAACATCTTCGTGAGAAATCTTCTAGCTTGATCGGACCACCTCTTCGCATTCTGGGTTTTTTGACCAGAATCTCTCAAATCTAAAGGGTCTACTGGAATGCCTGTTACGTTCACCTTGAGTGCAGTCAATGAAAATTGGGCAGTGGTCCGAACAGTTGAGCCTCATGTGGACAGTGTGGAACATGCTGAAGATATTTATCCAATCATTTGATCCCAGAAATCTATCAAGTTGCTCAGTGATGCGGGTGTCATCCTTAATACCTCAGAACCATGTGAAGGGGTTACCCGTGTATCCCAGATCGATCAGGTCCTCCCTAGATACCTCGTCCTTAAAATTAGACATCAGTGCATAGGGTCAGGCAATTCCACCCTACTTTACCTTGTGGAACATAATCTTATTGAAGTCCCCTTCGAAGAGAAAAGGGCTCAGAAGATCATGACGCAGTTTGCATAGGAGATCCCATGATTTCCCTTTCTCATTATGGGATGAACAGCCATAGAATCCCACAAACGTCCAAGGAGGGGTATGTTCTGCCTGAATGGCTGCCACCACATTGTGCGAGGAGAAGGAAAATATCTTGACGTCAATACATTCCTTCCATAGGAGACAGATTCCCCCATAATGGCCTTTTCTGGAGACTGTGAGGTAGCCTTGGAAGCATTATTTCAGAGCAATGCCAGTGGTTTCCTTGTTTTATAGTATGGTTTTAGACAAGAAAACCATATCGGGTCGACTTTGGGTGCAATTGCGCTGGAGTATGTGAACCTTTCGTGGGTTTCCAAGCCCACGATAGTTCTAGAATAAGACAATCATTGATCTAGGTAGAGCTGGGTCTTACTTGCCTCCACCCTTGAGCTCTCCTAACATGATTTTCCACCCATCGTTTTCCATCTTTTTGGGGAGTTCCCCATTGACTGGCTTGCTTCAATTCGTCTCTTCAGTTCCCCACATTTAGGGTCTTCCAATTTACCGTCTCTTTCTTCATGTAGCACCCTTTTCCAGGTTCGACGGGTGATTGGGCCAGGTGTTGGACTTCCTGTCATCATGTATTCACCCTGTGGTAGGATGTCTGACTTGGTCCTTTCCAGATCAAGGTCGGGATCAGGTGGTTCAAAGTGAATCTTCTTTGGCTTCAGGATTTTTTTTGTGGGTCTTCTGGCATCATCACCCGCTCTGTAGATGTTGGGACAGTTCCCTTCAGGGAGTTAGGATATATGTCAGTTTCCCTATGAGTGGCGGGGCCATCTTTAGGGATTTTTTGTGGTCTAATCATGAATACTTTTTCATGTATAGTTTCCTCCCTTCTGGTATGGGCTTGTGTGAGACGATCGCGGTCCTTTTGTTTCTTTTTCTCAGGGATGAAGGCATTTCTAGTCGATTTGGCTCGGATCCATGGGCCATATTGAAGGATGAGAATACCTGAATCATTCCTTTTCTTTGAGACACATGCTCATTCCAGATGGTCGAGACATGCACAAAATAAACATAAGATTGGGATTTTCTCGAACTTGAATGATATCCAGGTGTTGGTGTCATAGAATTTCAAAAACATGCCCCTCATCAGCGGATTTGACACTTTCATTTCAGCCTTAATTCAAACCTCGGGCCCCCATTGGATAGGGTCTGAGCAGTCCCAATCAAATAATTGACCAATTTTGTCCCTGATTTCTCTCATAACTTGTACTGTTCTTACATTAAAGGGGATTCATTTGATACGAATCTAGAAGGGGGGTCAGGTGATATTAATTTTATGTATATCGCCCCCCCCCCTTTGTATTATTCCATGAGGAGGAGTTGATTGTCAAAGGACCATAGTCTACCTCTTAGGATTTTATATTTATCTCGCTCATTGAAGAACTCAAAAACAATGTGGTTGTTCCCCGCTTCCCGAATATCTACGTCAGCTTCTAGTTTCCAGAGGTTTTGGAGGGTGTTTTTTGAGGTCACCCTAATTAATTGAGATATTCTCTACAAACTTTCCGAACAATAGTAGAGACATAAGTTTTTCCAATAGTGTATCTTCGTTTTCTTGATAATTGATTGTTTCCTTATCTCTGTCCGTCAGGGAAAATCTCTTCCATTGGTTCACTAAATCTGCCTCCATGGATCAGTGCGTGTGGGTTGGGAAAGAGCTCCAAACAAAGCACCTGATGTTCAGCACCACTTGGGTTAACAAACGATGGTCAGGTTGCCTCAGAATCTAGGCTTCACTGTAGTGATAACCCTCAGGAGATCACATAAAGGATTCACGGACCTCGTCAAAATAAGGAAAAATCTAGGGCCGACCCAGTTCAAAGACACACTGTCTAGGCCCGGTCCAATCAAAGGGCCCTTGGATCGGAACCCCCCTCGGCGGCCAATGTCCACGACCAGTCCTGTATAATCAAAACATTTGCGAAGTGCCTTCACGGTCTGTTGTCAGGGCTACCATGACCTCACTCACTCCCAGACTGAGCTCGCCGCGACGCACTCCAGCGTTCTCGGAACGGCTAAACGTGACGGGATCTTCGCGGTCTTTCTTTGCAGCTGGATCTTCACGGATGATTCTGCGCAAGTCAATTACAAACACGGTGGATTCTTCGCGAACAATGATTCTTCATGGAGGCTTCTTCGTGAGACAAACCCAACTCGGTGGATTTGGGGAAACGACCCAAAATGGAAGCTTCTTCGCGAACAATGATTCTTCACCAACGAAGCAGCTTCTTCACGAATAATGATTCTTCACAGCAGCTTCTTCATGATACAAACCCAACACGGTGGATTCTTCACGAACAATGATTCTTCGTGGAGGCTTCTTTGCAAGACAACCCAACGTGGTGGAACTGGGGATTCTTTGCCAACAATGATTCTTCACGGTGGATTCATTGCGAGACAAACCCAACGTGGCAGATCAGGAGGAGTCGGCTTCATGACCTGGAATCCCACCTCACCGCCAACCTGTGGGTGGTGCCTTCCGCAGACTAAGTAGATTACTGACAACCGCAAATCGCAGATCTAGAAAATGAGCAGCGCAGTACGACTACCGCAAATCACAAATCTGGGGAAACGACCTCCCATAATGAAAATTAATCTGAAAACCACCTATATGAAACTGAACCTCCAATGATATATCTTCGATAATATAGGTGATCGGCATAGGAGTCGTCACCGACTTTCAGATCCACAATGCAGCGTGAAAGGTTTTCGTCAAGGCCTTCTTCATGAAACAGGTAATAAACTCGTCCATTCAAAACATGTCGAATCCAAAGCCATGGTTCTTCCCCTCTGAATCGTAGGCATCGAGGGCCGAGGTCAGACATGGGGAAAAGAATTCAGGACTGGTAAACCCCTCAGCACAAGGGAGCTAGGTTTGGGAGTCGGAATCCGATGGGAATCGGAAGAGACTGAGACAGTGGAGGCCTGGTCAGTGGGTGAGGAAAAGGGATCTGTCGGTGGAAGAGGGGATCCGATGAAGAAGGCTGGATCACCAGGAAGCTAACGATTGTCGCCTGTCCGGTCGAACGGCGAGCTGGATGCAACCTCCGTGAGTGGGCAGGAGAGAACCACGAAACCTAGGAGATCCAAGGAGAGACGACTCTCACAGCGGGAGAGAAAATGAATGATATAGTCACCTCAATATATTGGGTGGTCTTTTTATTTCTCTTTCTTTCTTTTAAATTAATATTTTTGTTGACTTTTTTTCGATGTGGGACTTTCAATGAATTTTCTGAGCCTAATTTTATGAATTCCTAGGACACAATTCTCAAAAGGGGTGAAGGATGTAACATCCCAGGTAAATAAAGAATATGACATTTGCATATTTAGTAATATTTTTGAATTAAATATTAATTTTACTTTAAAGGGGATGTTATATATGATAGCATAATCAACTCGCAACAATGGGTTTATTTTAAATCTTACGTTGCACACAACATTGAGTTATACTGAAAAATAATAATATAATGTTATTATTTTAAATGGTAGTTAAGACCTAGCCATTGTATTTAAGGGAAGGAATAGAACTAACTAAAATATCTTTACACAAGTTTGTTAAATTTTTTTACTTTTATCCAATAAATTTTAGAGGCTTAAAATGTGAATGAATCCAACTTTAAGCATAAATACTCTAATATTATTTAAAAGGTTGATTTATCGCCTTTTGATAGCGAACCCATTTTAAATCTAGTTTTTGTCTCTTTTATTTGTTCTATTTGACAAAATAATATTCTACTTTAGAATTGAGAAATCAAAATTTACTTTGGATGAAATTTTGGTATTTTTCTAAAAATGTTCATTTTTTAATGAATAGTGAAAAATACTATATTTTAATTCAAAACTATCTTTTAATATAATTTATCTATATGGTTATATTATCTTTATAATTAGTTTTAAAGTGTAATTAGATTATATTTTTACCATTTAATCCAATTTTGATCATTGGAAGTAATTTCAATTTAAAATTAGACATAAACATGTGTCAATCTTTTGATAGCTATTATTTCTTAAAAACACACTTTTTGTTTTCACAACGGGAATTAATTTTAAATTAATTTCTTCCACTTTTTTATTTTGAATTTGGAAAAATCGATTACATATTTGGAATCAGAAGTTCCAAAATTTGTAAATATGTAACTTTTATTTTTAGGCATTATGAATATTTACTTCGGTAAATATTTTATTTACCATGGTTAAAGGGTAAATCTGGAAAATTTCTGACCAATGGAATCCTCAGGTCTATTTTGGGACCTTATGGAGCCACTTGGGAGTGATAATGACACTTTATTTTAATTAACTTAAAGTAAAGGCAAAAATAACATAAACAAATATCTTTTAGTAAATCAATTTTTATATGGGGTTCTAAAAGTTATCTCTTTGACTATAAATATTAATTAAAAATATAAAATGATTTACTACATCATATTATTATTTTTATAATTTTTAGACATAAAATAAATAAAATTATTTATGACACAATAATGATGCAGTATTTACCTCATTGATGGATGATTTAAATAATTAAGATTATAAAGATTAAAATAATATCCAAAACCTATCCAATTATTTTTGGATGATTTTATTTAGAACATTATTCATCTAATATTCTACTTTAATGAGTTCTGTACCTTTTAAAATTAAATATAAGTTTATAATAAAAAAATATTTTCAAACTTTCCTAAAGAGCCCCTCCTCCCCCTTATAAAAATCCCTCACTTATAACCCATTACTCACTCCTCTCAAGCCCCTTGGTTCATCAAAACTATGCCCAATTAAGCTCCCTACTTTTAAATCCTCCTCCTGGAAGCCTTTCCTTAGGCATAAGTCACTTAAAGTAAACATTTTGGTTCAAACCAAAGGGAGTTACCCGATTTTAAGGTAATGTTTTCTCTTAATTCCTTTTATTTTATTTTACTTATCTAACCCAATAAACTCTTTTTATTATTTTCTTTTATAACAAAAATAGTATCCAAAATATACTAGTTTGTCATTATGAGAAGGATTATAACTACACCTACACACACCTTCATCTAATGGGTAAAGAACATAATGTTTCTGGGGACGGCGAACTACTGCCTCACGAAATGATGATTGTTCAAATATCTCCAACCGCCTCTCATGGTGGCCATTATGATGGAACTATATTTATATATGATATATATTATGTTTATGTTTTCTTTATTCTTCTATTTTCTCCATTTATTGTATAACTTTATGGTTTCTATTATGGGTAAACGTGATAATTTCATTTGAGGAAGTGTGGATTATCGCCCCCTCAAAGTGATATGACTCATTCATACCATACATGGGATGTATAAATGATGGAGTTAATTAAATTATATATGATATAAAACAGTAATTATAATATAACCATATATAATTAAGTTTTAATTCCATTAAAATAGAAAATAGAAATGAAATTAGTGTTCATGTGTACGTACGGCTTACCATCTCTATGAACGGTGCATTTCATTTCTTATCTCTAAATGTTATGTACTATTATAAATACATATATATACTAGATATATATGATATCTAAATCATTAATATCATTCTGTAGATAATGGGATTTTGACCACATGGACAAATTGTAATTATAACAAGTTCATTTTTTACTCAAGTTCTGAACATCGACAAAATGTCCAATATGAACTCAAATAATTAACTAATCGTTATAGCAAGGTAATAAGTGATATAAAATTAATAATAAACTTAAAAAATCTTCTTAATAAATTATAAATTAACTTAAGTTTATTATTCATGAATAAAAAGGAACAAACGAGTCAAGTCATACACGTGGAAAGGGGTCTCTTATCTCTCTTTTAATTCCGTGATATTTCCATTGTTCGCCACTTATTTATTGCATGTGGTGTATTGTGTACTGACATTTGATATATATTATCATGATTATCTTTATATTCATGGTATTTTATGATTCATTTTGTGTTTATTAATTTTTTTCATACGACTCGATTGATTACAACATGGTAAGGGGTTTTCATCTCCCTTTTTATTCTCGTGAGATTCATTCTATATTTTCCACTATTTCCTTTTGTGTGGTGTATGTACTTCCCATGATCATATTCTTTGTGTAATATAATTTAATTTATGGGTATTTACACCTTCATTGTAAGATCATTCTTTCATGTGGTGTATCTTTCGTAAGATACCAAATCGGTAAGGGAACCTTTCACCCTCCTCTTTTTAAAAGAAATCATTTTGTTATGTCTTTTAATTTACATATTCTTATGTTGGAATTTGTTCTTCCATATCCTTATTCCTGTAAAAAAAATTCCAAGTGATGAGATACCATTTTCTCTCTCATCAACTCTTTTTCTGAAATTTTAAGTGATGTCGTTAGGCTGTCGAATTTTTGTAAGGGAACTTCTTCACCCAATTTTAAATTCATTGGGTTAAACTTATACTTCTTGATTATGTCATGCTATGAATATGTGTGAATGAAATATGATTGTTTTACACTTAATATCCACTAATATTGGGTGTATTCTTATTTTTCACACACAATTATTTCATTGATTTATTCTTAATCTAAGGATACGTTCTCTGTAAGGGACTTTGCCACAATTTACATTCCCTTGAAACATATTTGTTGTTATACACCAATTCACTTTTATATGGTTTATATATTTCCCTTAGACATATTATATCATGAATATATTTATTCTCATGATATTATAAGCTTTTATTAATGTTATTTCTCAATTATTTTTATTCAATCATCTCTCATTTGGTTAGGAACTCTTTACCTAAAACGTCATTTTAAATGCTTTAAATAATTATTCTTATAAATATTTCTCATTAATGTCCATGATTTAAAAATGGTTTTAAGGATTTATTTATATGGAAATTATTGTTTTAAAAAATTTAATTCCTTTAAAATCTTCAAAGTGGTATGGGACACTTTGATTCAAAAATATCTTTATTAAATATTCTATATGGTTTTGAAAATGGTTTGATAAAGCATTGATTATGTCAATATACTGAAATTATATATTGTGATTACAATGTGGAAATGTTAACTTTCCTTTATTCCTGTTTTATTCGTTATTAATATGTCATGGTTATTGGGCATTGTATATGTATATTGGTGGTTCCGTGATAAAACTAGGGCGGGTGAGCCCGTGATATCTCTCTAATACATTAGGTAACATGAAGGAGGTATATGTGAATGTTTCTCCTAAGAGACTTAGGTAATATACTGTAACCGGTATTCTAATGTAACTCCTTATGTAACTGCGATAGCTACAATGTAATTATGTTATATACGCCACAAGTTACGTTTATGATTTATGATTTCTATGTGTTATTAATAAATCTTATAATTTAATGAGGTTTTTTATGATTGAAAAATATGGTTTCATTGATTTGTATTTATTGATGGGATAATGTTTTATTTCCTTGTTTTATAACCCTTACTGATATTTTGTATGCTCTTATAAGGTTTTGAAATGTTTTTCAAAGGACTTAAAGATGAATAGGGTGAAGGATGGGATCAAGGAAAAGTCATTATGTCTAAAACATGGAACTAGACATGAATATTTTTTATAAAGAGTTTTTATTTTACGAAAAAAAATAAAAACTATAAATAAGTGTCTACTTTTTAATTTTTGAGATGTAATGTAATAGTTATATCCTAATTCTCTAAAACTCAAAACCTAAAAATATCCTCAATGTTAATTATTTGTTTAATTCAAGATTATGTAATGTTTTAAGGTCGGGTCCTAATAAGAATAATGGCTAAAATGGGTCCTCTTAATAGAGGATCCTTAAAATAATTCACTAACTAATTAAAATTCACCTAAAATACATTTTTATTTTTTTATTATATTATTAAAAAAATTCAAATAGATAGATAGAGGATTCTAATACAAAATATATTAACATGAAATGAAATATAGAATTGGGGTTATCAAATAAAGTATATGGCCCTATGTTTGTTTTCAAGTTCCTTAATTATTCATGTTGGTTGTTTAAATTCAGTTTGGTAGTACAATTATGAAATCTCATGCATGAACTACTATTCTTAAATTTATTAGTTGTGGAATATTGAATTCCTAGGGAAGCTAAATTCCACCCCTCTTGTAATCAATGTTGATGACACACGTTAATCAGGAGTGTGGCATGTTTCAGGACCTGGATCAATCGTATGTTGTTTCATTCATTTAACATCTAATCTCCATTATATAAATATCTCTCATATAATTTAAGGGAGGAAAAATATTTAAGAAAAATAATATATATTATTTTTATATTCATATCATGGTGGAAAATCACCACACCTGTAAACTTCACCCTTATTCACCACAAACATAAATAAAACATATGGATTTGAAGAACAAAATTCAAAAAACACTTATCCACCCTCGAGTCCAAGCCTCAATTCACCTTTTAATTATTTCATCTCAGAGGTCACTAATGTAAAAATGGATTAAGAGAGAATTAGAATAATAAAGTGAAAAAATATTGTAAGAAACACATAATTCACTTCGAATAAATACAATATTAATGAATTACAATTAGAAACTAAACTAAACTACAACATAAAATTAAACAAACTAGAGAAAGGTAGTAGAAGAAGCAGTCTACTCCTGATCCTTCGATGAATTTTAGTAGTATAAATCCATTATATTTATAGAGAAATGATTCCCCTCTATCTTTCTCATTTGTACCCTCCAAATATTTTATTTATCTCAGGTAAATTTTTGAATGTATCTTTATTTTAAATATTTTTTGATATATCTGGACTTTCTATATTTTAGTGTACATTAAATTTTGTAGTGTGGGGTGATAACTTGTGGTTTAGCCTCTTCTTCATCGGCATGTCCATGGATAGCTATGGAGAAACAAATTCATCCACACCACAGCCTATTTTCAAAATTATTTCTTCTAAAACTCACCTATTCCAAATTTAGTGTATACATGGTGTAGTGGTTTCTCTATGGTGATATCGTCATTACACTTTATTTCTCTAAAACATAACCACTAGATATTTGAGTGACCCCACTCTACTGAAAAATCTTCATTGTGTAACTTCATTTTCCAATTATTACATAATTTGATCCACTTCCATATAGGATTCCTATACGACACATAAAAATCAGAACATCTTATCATTCAACCACACACAAATATCAAGCTACTTCCAAAATTAGCAATTCCACATTGTATGATTCCATTAACAGTGTATCCCCTTAATCCTCATGAGCACACAACATAGTGGGTGGTAGAAATAGTACATGGTCCCTTCTCCTTCCATCCAACCTCCATAGTGGCAAGATGGAGCTTTTCTTCTATGCAAGGCTTCATTCTCTTCGAAATAATCTTCATTGGTGTTTCCCAAAGGTCCAAAATTCGTCCATGTTGACCCTGATATTCGACATTGGTTCTTATGATGGAGCTCAAGCTTCTTGGGTTTCGTCCATGGTGTTCTCCAATCAGTATAGGTGGTGGTGGGTGATATTGATGGTGGAAGGTGACATTGAGTAGTGGAGTGATTTATATGATCATGGGGTCACGTGAATTTGGCATAGAATGATAGAATTTTGGTTATGATGAATAGTATTTATAAAAACAAGTCCCAATTTAATCATTTGGTGAGTTGATTGCACCCTAATAATAATTTATGTGGCATCCTCAGCTTAGAATGCCAATTCATTGGAGGATCGTAACCTCTATACACTTCACACATGCATATGGATCATTCCAACCCACATGGACCTGTGGGCTTAGGCCCACACATGGCATACATAGTGTGTCACCCATTCCCCTCATGTCACTCACCATGTCTTCCCTTTTGGGTTGTATGACCGATCAGCCCTTCATGGTATGGCTAAGTGGATTACTTCTTTCTAGGTTGAGGGATGGCTGGGTTGGATTTATTTCTTTACCTATAAAACATTAGGACTCTTAGTAAATCTCCCAACAATATTCTTTAGTAAAATAAATATTTAAAATCCACATTTTAATTAATTCTAAATCCTCAATTTTGAATTTCTACATTTAAAATAAATAAATAATTACATGAGTATTTTTAACAAAAACCAATTAAAATTATTTAAAAAGTTTAAAAAATTTCATGCTGAAATGATTACATGAATGTTGTTTAAAAAAGGAGGTAAGTTTTGTCCAATTATAATTAAGGGGATGGAAATTCTTGGAATTTATAAATATATTAAAAAAATATAAATTAATTTTCATGTCAAAATGGATAAAAATAATTATAATTAGAACATAATATGATGATATTTTTAAATCCCATAATCCAATAAAATTTGGAAATTTTTTGTTATGTATTCACCTTTATCCCTTAGTTTTATCCCCCCCCCATTAACCCTTTCAAAAATTAATGCAATATAACCTTTTTCTTCAATTTAAGGTTTAATAATGTTACCATAAAAATACAATTGGTCCATTAAGGGTTAAGAGATGACATTTTTTACCATATATTATCTTATTAGTATTAGTTTAATATTTTTATGATTTTTAAATAATTTAATAAGATATTATTTTTATAAAATATCATAAATTTCATTTCTAACACTATTTATTTAATTTTACTTTAAAAACATTAAGATTAAATATTTAATTTAAATATAATCCTTTAACGCATCACTGATATGTCATATTTATCCATAAAATTCTTGTGATTTATTAATTCATCCAAATTTTATTACATTTAAAATTTTTAACATCATTTATTTTATTTTTCTATTAATTTAATAAATATTATTCTAATGTTGCGTAATCATTTAAGGTAATTATTCAATAACTAAAAATTGAAAATAAATTACCATGATGGAAATAAGTTAATTATGTTCAAAATAATATTTTATTTTCATTCATATTGTATTCTTTTCCATATGTTAACATATAAAATAAGTTAAAAGTAAGAGAGTGAAATTTTGGGATTTTCTTTACGTAAAATTGTATAAATGTCATTACCAAGGTCAAATGGAACCAAAAATCCATATATTCAAAATTTGGATGGATATGGCCAAATTAATCTAATATAATGAAATCAATTAAACTATTGGGTTAACTTTTAAGGACATATCATATTATTTTTAACCTTTATTTTCTTATTTACCCTTTACCGATGTGATAAATTTTACCATGGTTACTATTCATAATTCTTAAAAATAAATGGGACCTATTTTCCAAATTTGAACCTTATAATTCAAAATATTTTATCAATTTTTTCATATTCAGGTTCTATAAGTGGGTGAAATTAATTTTAACATAAATGTGTAAAACATAATAGAAAATAGTTTTTAGAAAAACAATTTAAGAATAAAATTTAACTTATATCAAGAACCAAATTTTTTTATTCAAATTTTGTTATTCTGAATCAAATAGATCACAAGTTTTATTAATACCAAATAAAAAATATAATGGTTGTAATATCCCCAACTCTAGTAACCTAGAGTCGGTGTCCACATTATTACATTGGTATGGATACAAAGAAACTAATCCCAAATGATTGATCATTTTACTAGTTTTGAAGAATCGGATACATACATGATACACATATTACATTGAGGATAAAATATAAAAATAAAAAAATTAAACATTTTTAAACCTTGAAACTCATTTAAATATTTATTCTTCATAACCAAGGGAATAGAAATAAAATAATGGTGATCAAAAATACTTGGTAAGGGTTACGTACAACGGAATTTTTCATTAGTAAATAAAAAATAATAAATATGGAAAGGTAAATCACTGAAAAAAAACATTCCATTTATTCAATAACTTGAGTATATAAAGAATCAATGGATAATTTAACACCCTAAAATTCTAAAAAAACAACATTATATTCGATATCATATATGACACATAACACAAAGCTTAGAAGAGAATATAACACTCTGAGACTTTATGAAATATTTATTTTTTAAATAAATTAAATATCTTTAATATCTTTCATTACATAAAGCATTTATATTAAATTGTTTTACATGAAATAATGATCTTCTTATATAACATGTGTTACACACAAGACTGAGTTTTACCGAACAATAATATACTATTGTTATTGTTTTTTAATATGACAATTATCACCTAGATGTTGGAATGAAGTGTATAAATATGATTAAATAAATTATAAAAATATATAGTTTACACAAGTTTATTATTTATAAATTTATTATAAATTAAATTAGGATCATTAAAAAGTAAAAGAAAAATTTCTTGAAAAATATATTTTTTCTAAAAGATGGCCCAGTCGCCCTTTGAGGAAATAATTTAAAATTAAAATTTAAAACTTCAATTAAATTTATTTAAAAAATAAAATTCATTTCATAAATTGGAATAAAAAATTTATCTTAGGGTTAATTGTTTATATTTTCTGAAAAGTTTCCTTTTTTGATGAATATTGACAATACTGAATTTTAATTGAAAACTACCTTTTTGTTTAAATAAATTATAATGTTAAACTATATTTTGAATTGATTTTAAAGAAAATTTAGTTAAATTTTAAATAAATTAATCCAATTTATTCCATTTTCATCATTTTTATCTTGAATATTGATATAAAAACTTTGTAAACTTTTGAACATTTTCTCTTTAAAAACCTCATTTTTCATCATGTGTGTGGGATTACTTTTAAATTAAATTTTGACAATTATGTGAATTAAATTTTAAAAAATGGATTATATATTTGGAACCATGAGAATTTTATAATTTCTAATAATTTTTAATTAATATTTACCAAATTTAATAGTTAAAAAATAAAAAAAAATATCATAGTTAAGGTAAAAATCGATTTACCGGGGGTTAAACTAAGAATATTAGGATTAAAATGACCAAAAAACATGTAAAACACCCATTGTTTGGAAATATTTTGACCTTAAATACTCTATTTTTTATAATTTACCATTTTTTATTCTTTTTCATGATAAAAATATGGGTATGATTAAATCTTTTCAAAAAAATTACAACTGTATCTGTCACCGCACTTATAAAATGCTACCTACTCTTCTCTCTTATTCATACATTAAAACCAATTTAATTCAGATAAAACTTACCCAAATCACATTATAACTTTCCTAATATCATCCAATAAGCATAATTATTTTCCAAAATCTATCCTAGGAATTATTTTTCTGCAAACCTAATAGGATACCCAAAAAAGAAGTAACGTTCTCCAATAAGAGTTTTTATTTAATTTCATCCCCAACCTCCTTAAATTATTATTAAACTATGATGATATAATAACCAAAACAAATTTCATATAATGGGATGTTTTTATAATAATTTTATAACCTAAAACAATTCTCACTTTAATCATATAGGTTACGAAATCATCTTTCATGTGTACGGCGGACTACCACCTCACGAATTGATGTCATTAGTTTCTCCATTACCACCTATCACAGTTGGGTATAATGATGGATATAATATATATATATATATATATATATATATGATATTTATAAAATAATTATACCTTTTTAGGCATTATATTATATATATACGTTTTTACTTTCTGTTCCTTATGGGAAACGATAATGTTGCTCGTGTGTACGGAGGGCTACCACATCACGAAGTTATGTGATTTATCTTTCACTAACGCGTTACAAGGAATGTAATAAGGGAAATTTTAATAAATATTTGTGATATACATGACATAATTATGATTTTAATGACATATTTATAATTATTAAATGATAAAATATATATCATTTTCATTCATACCTTCTCACTCAATGAAAGATGACAACGTCATTTGTGTACGTGTTGACTATCGCCTTCGTAAAATGATTTGACTCTATTTTCAATACCACACGAAATGAATGATATATATATATATAATATGGTATTTATTATATTATGATCATTCTATAAGGATAAAATATTTCATACCTACTTTCCATAATGATAATTTAATAACAAAAATGTTACTCATGTGTACGTATGGACTACTGTCTCCATGATCGTAACATAATTAATTTATTAAAACCAAATTTAATTATTGTTTTTAAAATTAAAAATTATATAAAAATATGATAATTATTTAATAACTATTATTCAAAATATTATATAACTATGTAATATGCACAAAAACTGTATTTTTTTTAAGGTAATGGGGTGCGCAATGAAATTGAGTGGGCTGGAGATTTAAACTTTTTCATCACTGGAGAAACAAAACTTGTCTTATCCTGTAATATAAGCCTTGGTAAAGGTCTTAGGATCCCATGTGAATTATCCATATCATATAAATTAAATAAATTAGTGCTTTATTCAATTTGGTGGGGTGTTTGACTATAACTCATTACCGGTGATCGTTGGTCAAAGGATCTGAAGATGAACCCCTCTAGATAATCCACATATGCTCCAAGAAGTCACACACTCACTATTTTTCAAATTCCTAGTGATATAATGGATCTTCAAAAAATAATTTCCCATCATGATAATCACGATGATCTCATGCCTTCAATCCATCAAATGAGTTCTGGTATCGATCATCCGGAGAGAGATTTTCTCTCTTTATAAAGCGAGAAGAAAGAGGGGATCACATTTCGTTGGATTGAATAGGGCATGGATTGGGTGCCTCTCTCATGTTTATTTTGAGGGTGATTCAAATACCTAAAAATGGTTCCCTGCCCCTAGGAAATAAAATTCCCACTAAATAAGAAATAAATAAAGAATTGTGATGAACTAAAATGTATCATAAATATTAATTATATTTTATCACATACTTGTAATATATATTTAATATATTACATGATAAAAATGATCCATTTAAATCGACTCATAATTCACACTAATATTAAAAAAACCTAGAATATTAAAATAATATTCATTTATATAATATTTTTTATGTATTCACTAAATACCTCGTGCATACTTTCAATAAATAAATTCTACCCATTATTCAATAATAAAATAATAACGAATTTATTTATTCTTCAATGGACTTAAATACGTGGACAACCCTTAGACCCCATGGTGAGGCCCTCCATGTATTATTTACAAATTCACCAAAATATAAATGATTCATGAATATGCTACTATGTGCGACCCTCTGGGTCCTTATCTAGATAGTATTAAATAGTATTCATAGACCAAGAGTGGGGCCTAGAAACCCATCAAGACCCCTAAATAGATAATTAATTGTCATAGAAATGACAACAAACCAACAATAATGCACTGTGTAATATAATCTCTTTTCCTTTTAATATCTCATAAAGTAAGACGCACACTTGTGTCATCATCCTTTCTTAATTTATTGTTTTTTATCTAAATAGAAATATTTACCTTTGACTAACTTGGACAAGGATTTATTAAGGTACTAAAATCTTGATCAACCGAGCTTGAGATATTACTTCCTCAACTTTAAAGTGACAAATTCTATCTTTCCCATTCAACGAGTGTCATAACACCAATGACACACATAACACAAGATATCTCACCATTATTTAAATACCATGGTTTGTGTATTTCATCAAATTACATGATCAAATGACACACATTGATAATGATCTCAAGTTAGGAGGCCAATATACATGTATATAGATAGTAACATCTAATGAAACCCAAAACAAGTGGTGTTCCTACTTCGGGTCTATCCCTGTTATCTCACCAACCAGATATCACCAAGTGTGAACATTATAAGAATAATTTTCAATTCTTATAATCCCCTAGCACCTGATTGTAAACATCAACTGTGTCTAAATAGTATGATGTATCTAGACCATATGACACATATTTAAGTTTAATTTCATAGAATGTGAGATTCTCATTATAGCCTAAGATATGCTATAACCCTTTAATATGATAATTAATCTATAGAAAATATTATTTAAATAGTGGATGCATAAATTTATAAATTATAATGGTAAGTTTAAATCATTCATTATTTATTTTATCTAGGATATGGTAATCAAAAAGTACTATTTTGTTGGGTCTTGGTCGTCCACTATTACAATACTTCCACCTGCACTAGATCCAACTTGCTAAATATCCTTGTTTTCTATCATAGGATTAAGATCATGTTTCTACTGAGTCGTGGATTTAGTTTTTGGGTGTGATATGTCTCTATTACGTGGATAATATATTATGTGTAACCCCATATCCTTGAGTATGAATCCTTAAGAGATGTAAACCTCATGTATATATATCCTTTTTTTCACTATACAAACTTGACGTCTTGGCTAGTACTAATAATATAATTATCATAATGATATTATGACAAAAATTTACTTACTAGGTGTATTTCCAAGAACTTGAACAAAATATTTTGTTTAATACAGTGATTCTTAGCTTCCTCAAAAGATTAAACATACTCGATAATTATAGATATATCTACCACTTGATAAATGATATTTTCTAACTCATTACCTTAGCCTAACTATGATATTAGATCACATTGGTCCATGGAAGACTAGTTTATGTCCCCTCAAAACTAGTATCCCCTTCTCTCCCTATACCAAGTATATATATCCTTTATACTAACTCTCAAGTACATTTGGATAGTTCTGACTGCTTCCCTTGCAGATCTTCTACATATAACTAATATTGGCCTATCATAAAGTTTATGTTGGAAAATATCATATCTTGTATATATCATGGCATATGTGATTGATCCATCACAAAAGTGTATATAATTATACTCACCTCATTAATATCTACATATGTCGATACATGTATTTATAGAGATATTTATACCATGTGATATTGGAAAAAATTCTCTCTCGAATTGTCCTAAGTTGTATTTTTTAAAACCATGTCAGTATACATATAATTGACTATGTATAATCAACCATTTGATATAACTCAGTAGTTCTTGTTCCCTAGAACTTAGGTTTATACTTAAATTCAATATCCATAGTATTTATTTTATTCTGGTCTTAACAAACTATAATACTAATAGTTGTTTTCCATAAGTTATCAAACATATTTTACTTGGGAAACCATGGAACTCCCACAAACCTCTGGAAATAAGATGGAAAATATTCATTCCAAATGAATATTCTTTGATCTTTCTTCTTAAATAAATCCTAAAGTAAATTTGAGTAACTTTCACACCTTATTGGCATTCAATGGTGTCATCATCCCTTTCTGGTGGTGTCTTATAGACACCTTCCATGATTGGTGGTTTTGAACTACAATTATCAATAAACTGACCATATAAAATTATCTATGAAAATTACAATTCTAATGGATTTAGGCATAATTAATTCATATTATCAATCAATCCTTATTGGTACCACACAAATTATATTCATTTATAGTTTCACTTAAATACCCACCTAAGTATTCAAAATAATAAGCCCCTTATACTTTGATAAATGGAATCCATTATTGAATTTTAATTAATCTTTTGATTCTTATCTAATTTATTTTTATTTCTTACTTATAGGATTCATTATTCTAAATAAATAAAGTATCATCGGCCATGGTGAATATAAAACTATCACCGTGGTTTTATCATTTCTATGCAGTATGTGTCTGTGGAATATTTCCTTCCACACCTCTTATGGAACTCATTCCTATGCCAACCAGTTGTGCATATCTATCACTGACTAAACCTAATTCAATATTTCTCCCACTATCTCGAGTATATATGTTCACCCTTTTATAGAAATGTAGTCTATAACTTTAATATCACTTTTATATCTTAGGGTTTTCTATAATAACCTTAGAAACTTTAGTATAATTATTATAGATTCAGTTTTTTTATTAATGTAATTTGGTTTATATCCTAACAAACTCTTTGCATATAGACATGTTATCTTATAACATAATGGATTTCATCATACTATAACTCACAAGATATCCACTTGACATGATATATGGCATATGGTTATGGGATAATGCTATGATTTTTAAAGCATCTATCGAAACAAAATGGATGTTTTTGCAATAATTATTATTATCAACATTTATACTCCTATTACAAACATAATTTCTATAATGTGTATAAGAAAATGTGTATTTAAGAATATATTCATGCTACATTTTATTAATTAATGCTTGTATATAAGACTCTTCATCGATCCTTATAATTGACATCATATAATTGATGTGGATAAGGAAATCTATTTTTATGAATTACTCCATGTTACATTATATTGATATATGAATGCATGGTCAAGATAATCTTCATGTCATGAACCAGCCCGGGAACCCTGATTACCCAATACCTAATCTGGCACTGACATGGATAATAGGGTGTTCTCGATTTCCATGGGTTGGTGACTAGAAACTTGCATCATAAAAAATGAAGGCATGAACGATTTTTCTATATAAATTATGGAAGTGGATAAACAAGTCAGTATGAATACAAAAGAAAAATCTATAGGGATTAGTGTACTATAGGTAAAATAGGTAAAAAACCCAATAGGACTATAGAAAAGTACTAGAAAATAGGATAAATACCCAAGTCCAAACAGACACAATTGTCCAAGCCCCAAGGATAAATAGCTACTACCACCATGTGGCACTTTACCCCTCCTCAAACCTAAAAGAATATAATCTTCAAACACTCAAAGTCACATGTAGGGTGTAAGATAAAATCCTATTAGGGTCTCACCAAGGATTCTATAATCAGATGACAATATTTAATTAAACAATTAAAGAGATTTCATTTTTCAATAAATAGGTTTGGCATTTCAAAATCATAACTAACACAATTAATTCATTACATTTCAATGATGTTAATATTTTAAAAAAATTCCTTCACAAACAATATTATATAAAGTAGTTTATATAAATCCATTGGGAATTTAAACAGTTTACAAACATTGGCACACATTAATATCTCATATATAAATAAGAAAGAAATATAGACATCCACCAAAAGGTATGATAGTTCCAAGATAAAGTATCACCATACGCTCGAAGATAATCATGGAAATATGTGAATGCACATGCCCTTATAACACTAGATAAAGGTGACTCATCACTATCCCACTGACGATGTGACCTACTGCACTATGTTCTGTTTTAGTTTTAAAGAATTAAAAGAGTGTTATCCCAATAAATCACTAACTACCTATTCTTTCATATTAAATAGTACAATAAATAAAGGTAAATTTATTTTAAAGTGGTTTAAAATATGATTCATCCCATTCCCCCATTCCAAAAATTGCCAATTTTCCATTTAAAAATGAAAATTGGTTTTTAATCAAAAAATTCAATTTTCCAAGATAAAACCACATGGGTTTTTTTTAAACCATTTAAAACTGTTTTTCTCAAATACTACTTTGAAATCAATTTCAAAAATTTAATTTCATAATTAAAATTAAATTAAAATTCCATCAATTTCTCAAAACACACCCAAATTCAATGGAATTAGTGGTTTTTTCAAAAAAAATGTGCCATAAATTCAATTTCACATTCAAATCCCCCAATTAAATGGAATTAGGTTTTTAATAATCTAACTAAAATCAGTTTCAAGTAATTTAATTTAAATCAATAAATTCAAGGTTAGTCAAATTTTGATATCATAACTGAACCACAAACCTTTATCATAGAATCACAAAGACGGCAATAAAACCGACCAACAGAATTAAGGAACATAAGATTTAGGAACTCAACCTAGATACAATATTCAACAACATGAAGTTTAGATCCATAAATCCCAAGATGATCTATTAAACTCCAAGGAGGTAAAGGGAAAGACATGAAGAGATAGGTAAGACACATACCGGGTGAGTCACACCACAACTGCAACAAAGAACAATTGCTAAATGAAATGAACTGTAAAAGTTGGAAGGTTCCAAAATCTCTAAGGAATAGAGATTGGGTTTTTTAGAAAGAAAATCTAGAGAGGATGAAATCATATTTTCAGATGAGTTTCATATTTAAAAACAACACTCGAGACTTTACATGACGTGTAACCAAATTACACAATGTGTAGTTGACAAATCCAAAAATTTCTGAAAAACCCATCACCTTTTTTTAAAAAGTATTTATTATTATTTTAGAACTTACACATCGTGTAACCACATTACACAGTGTGTGAATCCCCAGAAGGTTGTAGAACCAATAGGTTTTATGCTTATAATCCAACAAATCTCTCACTTAGCCCGTATAAGTATCCTTCTAATTCCTACTCATCCCTACCTATAAAATGAAAAAGTAAAACCATGGAAACATTTAAAACATACCTGGAAGAAAGGTAATAGGATGTTACACATTAGCATAGCAGACCCAAAAAACTCATATTGTTTGACTAAGAATATACCATAATTCACTTTCTCATTTCTTAATAAATACTTAAAATAATTTAATAAATTATATTTACCACTAACTTACCCTTAGAACAGTTCACTCTCTCTATATGGACTAATTCTGAAATATATTTGGTGTAACATTATTTCTAAAGGTTTCTTTGTCCAAACTAAAAAAGTATATATGTCAATGATATCTAAGGTGTTTAGATCCACTATGCCTAAATACCATAATCGTTATATCCTTAACGTTAACTTTTTGTTTTACTTGAAAAATAATTATCTTTCCATAACATAATATATTAGTCTTACATTTTATATTCATCAGGTGTTTCCAATGACTCAAGGATCACTAAACTACTGGTTGATTATGAGACAACACAAACAAAATTCATTCATGAACTATAATAATGTATCCATATGTCCATTGGACACATGATATTAATGTTTTAGTAATACTCAATAATATTTCAACTAGAATCATTCACTTAGAAATTAGATATTTTGTAATTCACATCAAGGACTTAGGAACCGCCCTTTCTCATCTGCTTAGAGAGAATACCTTACTTCTTATAATATTTCTATAATAAATTGGTTACTATATTCAATTACACATATGTGATAGGAATATTTTATTTAATACCCAATAAGTGTGATAGAAACATTACTAACAAGTGATGAATATACCAAAACAATAAGCGATTACTTTCTTCTTCAATTCAATTCATTATGTTTAAATTTATATAAATTTTATTTCATGATATGTGAAGGAAATAAACTCTTGTTTAATACCTCTTAATTGAATTATGTTGCAAATATGCCTTTTGGGTCACTCTTTTCATTGGACTTTTCATATTTTCTTTCAAATTGTTCTTCAAAAGAACTAAATATTAAGAGGATGTCTTGAAAGATCGTCATTTATCTTTTATATTTACATGTAACCAATGTAATTATCACCCATTCATATACCACTTCACTTTATCCTTTTAATATTCTCAGATATGAGACAACATGTAATATCATCAATTTCTTGATTTAGTATAGACAACTCACCTCAAATGTTCATGATAACATTATGACATAACCATTATATGCATTATACATGAGTCTCCTATAATTATTTTTCTCACCCTCACTTACTGGGGTGGATTAACTGGTATTGGGGACCCCAGCACCTTTAATTTAATATATCATATTATTGATCACAAGCACCTAGAATAATATTTGGAAACTCTCTTGATAGGACATTGGATTTTTCTGATAAATATCATAATATTTCTTATGGTATTAGTTGTAATTTTTCACAAAAATAAAATCTTGAATATTGTATTTTTATCATTATCACAGATTTATACATTATTTATTTATTAATTAAATAATTAAATGTATCCCACTTTTTATGAAAATTTTATAAACCCTATATTCCAGAATTGGAATACTTTGTCACTTGAGTATTCTACTAGAAAGGATCCTTGAACCTCTCCTTATAGACTACAAGATATATCTCTGCCACTACTCAGCTAGATCAAGGTAGGTATTTGACTATCTCACCGCATTAAATCTTGGCTCCTTGTTCTGTTGAGAGAAGTACCAGCTTCTGAAATCATAAAAATGATTTACTCAATTTTTTTCCTATGAAGTTACAATAAGGATGATATGGATACTCCTTTGCTTCCAACTTCAGTTAAGTCAATTCGTTGCTCTAGTAATAACTCCCCAGTAGTAAGAAGCACCATAAACTATGACTGATCGAGCACCCCATACTTTTTTTGTTCAAATTTGAATGATGGAAGGCATTTGTGACTTAAAATATTTCTTTTAGGGTTTTTATATTTTTCAACAAATTTATTTCATTTCTATTAATCTATTCACTCTATGTTGTTATTCTCAAAACTGAACATTAATAGAAAAAACATGCATCACGTCTTTATGCATTTTACTATTTATTATTTTATATTTTCCCCACAGTTATGTAAATGCATAAAATAATAAACAAATTCATAAATGAAATAAAAATACCTAATAGGCCTTGAGCATCTAATATTCGTTAATCCATTAATCTCAATGGATCAACCAAGACCTAGGGGTATCATGTTTAAATCATCGCTTGACTCACAATGAAAATCATCCACAATCTAGTGTATCCACTTCACATTTGAATTTTCCTTGACTTGGCATATTTTATGGCTTACAATATCCTTATCATATTATAAAAATACTCACACATATGTGAGGGGAACTCAGGAGTGAAAAATATAGAAAACTCACTTTTATCTAGGTTCGTAGACCCTTATAAATATTAATGAGAAAAAATGATGATTTACATACCATATTATTTAATTACATTCATCACAAAAAATTAAATAATTAAATAAATATATAAACAATACATAAATAGATTCGGTCAATTACTCAAGACTGGTCAGTGGGTAAAAGTGAAGTGCTATAACATTAATTACAATAAAATTAATTATGTGGGATTTTATATAAATTAATTGAATTATTTTAATTCAAATAATTTATTCAACTGATTTATTCGGTCCTAAAATTAATTTAATTTTAATTCTAAAAATTAAATTTAATTAATTAATTAATTTAATATCAAAATTAAATAATAAATTTTCGAGTATTAAACTATTATATTTTTAAAGAAAAAAATAATTATTCATTAATTTAATTTAATACTAAAATTACATTAATTAACTAAATAAATTTTGATTATATTAAATATTTCTCAGGTCCCAAAACCCCATAAAATTCAAATGCGAGTAAGGAGGACCACGTGCAAACCCATTTCAAGTCATTCAAAGCCCATACAGGGATTTTTTAGGCCAAAAGAGTCTACTCAGACCTATTCTGGGTCGAGAGGACCCACCTCGACCCACTGTGGGGTTGTTCGAGTCCAACAGGACCCTTAGAACCCTTAGGATCTGAGGTAAGTGCATATCAGGGGGTACCTTATTGTTGGAAATCTACACACTCATGCATGGAGTAGCAATGGATCGAGATTTATAAAGGGAGATTTTAATAGTCAGGAACTAGGTGGTGACCAAATTTGGTGGCAGTGATGTGGCCAGGTCCACAGAGGGACACCAATGAAAGGAGGGGTGGCTGGAACTAGTCATTTAGGCTTGGACGGATTGGAGATGACATCCAACGGTCTTGATCCAGGAAGAGGAAAGCTTGACTAGTGTGGGAATCGACATAGTGGTGGGTTTAGAGAGGCAATGATTGGCATCACTGGCAGCTTGATCAGGCAATGGCGGTGGAGGCATTATTAACGGTCAAGTGAAATGGTAGTGGTGTCCAACTATGGGTGGTATTCGGTGCTCATGAGAGGGAGGACGTTGATGAATTCACATTGTCAGCAGCAAGAAACAAATCTGGGGACTAGTGGTGGCTGGTGGAGGGTGGTCTGAAGCAGTCTCAGGTGGTGGTCGAGAGGTTTTCGGCTAGTGTGTTGAATGATGGGATGATAAGTGGGGGGACACCATTTTGGATTCCATTGTAATCTTAGATTATGATTCTTTTTTTTACATGGATGTGATCACACCCCTTTAGGTCATGCATCCCATAGAAAAATTTAAAGGTATTTATTTCTTTAAAATATCTCTTTTGTTTTCCTTCCTTTCCTCCATCAAAATAAGTTTTTTATTTTAATTTTTTTAAAGCCTAACTCATAAGATATTTTAAATATTTTAAATTAAATCAATATTTCCACATGGATGTGGAACAAAGGGTCTTTCTATAATTCACTATTTTAAGCCTTGGATACTCACTGAAGTTTGGGTTTTTTGGAGTTCTTACATTTACCACAAAGTTCCACTGTATTTGTGACTTCAGGTATAATTCAACATATATATATACTTAAATTTTAATACTCGAATAGAAAATCAATTGTATTTAATCCATAAAATTTTTTTGGGATGGCTTTAAATTTTTCATCTATGATCAAATCAAAGTGCGGTTAGATCTATTGGGATCAAATTAATACCCTCTACTTAATTTAAAGGTAATTGATTTTTTATTGTCTTATAAAATCCACATGATCACTCTAATGGAAATTTGTGGTAATATGGTACACAACGGAAGTCAATGGGATAGGGATTTAAAAATTTTCATCACAAAAGAGATAAAACTTTTCATCTTCAACAATCCAACCCCCAATATAGGTTCAATTATCTCGCATTAATCATTAAAAGCATAGAGATTAAATAAATGAGTACTTCATTCAATTCGGGGGAGCGTTCAAATAAATTTCATTATTGGTGATTGTTGCTTGAAGGATGAAAAGTTGAACCCCTATAGATCATCCACACACACTCCAAGAATTCGTGCACCCATCAATAATGAAATTTTAGGTACTGTTGTGGAGCTCTGATGAATCCTTTAGCATTGTTATGATCACCTAAATCATGTGCCTTTGATCCTTCGAAGGTGTTCTTGGGTCCATCACCTGAAGAGAAAATTTATCTCTCTAGAAAGTGGGTAGAGAGAGGGTCTCTCATTCCATTGGAATGAATAGCACATGGATTGATTTCCACTCTCCTACATATATAGTGGGTGAGTAAAATACTAAGTAAGGGTTCTCTGACCCTCAAAAATAAAACTCCCAATAAATAAGAAATAAATAAATAAATATGATGAACTAATTGTGGTCATAAATATTATTTATATTTTATCACATTCTTGTAATATTTATTAAATATGTTATATGATAAAATGAATTCATTTTACTCTAATCTTAATTCCCTCTAATACTAAATGAATCTATAATATTCATTCATATAATATTTTTCATGTATTCACTAAATACCTCAGGGATACTTTTAATAAATAAATTAAACAAAATTATTTATACTCAGATAATAATGAATTTATTTATTTATTGATGATCATAAATACTTGTACAATCGTCAGACTCCATGGTGGGGCCCACAATATTATATTAACATATTCACCATAATAGGGAAGATTATTGACTATGCTATTGTGTGTGGACCTCTAGACCCTTATCTCAATAGTAGTGAATAGTATTTACAGACCAAAAGCAGAGTCTAATAACCCATCAAGGCCCCTAAATAGATAAGGAATAGTCATAGCACTTCCAAAAAAGAAAAGAACATGCACTCTGTAATATAATCTATTTGTCTTTCAATAACTAATAAATCATGATGCATATTTGTGTCATCATCCTTTCTTAATTTATTACTTATTAATATGACTGGATGGATTTACCTCTGACTACCTTGGCCAAGGATTTTTTTTAAGGTAATACCATCCTAATTAACAAGTCCCAAGATATTACCTCTTCAACTCAAAATCAAAAAATTCTATCTTGACCATTATACCAATTTCATACCACCAATGACACACCCAACACAAGCTACCTCAACATGATTTCATTATCAATTTTTTCCTTGTATCAATGTACATGATCAAATAGCACACATTTATAATGATATCAAGTCAGTAGACTAATATACATTTTTATAGATAGTATTATACAATGAAACTCAAAACATGTGGTGTTCCAATTGGTAGGTTTTTCCTCGTGATTTCACTTACCAAAGATCAACAAGTGAGAACTTCATGAGAACAAGTATCAATGCTTAAAAGACCCCAACATCTGATAGTTAGACATAAACTGTGCCCAGTCAGTATGAGGTATCTATACCATAGGACATATGTTTAATATTAATTTCATAGTATCTCATGGTTCTTATTATAGCATGGATATTCTATAACCCTTTGATATGACAATTTATCTACGAACATTACCCTTTAAATAGTGGAAATAGAAATTTATACACTATAATGGTAAGTTTACATAATGCATAACTCATAGTATCCATGATATGGTAATCAAAAAGTGTTTAGTTGGGTTTAGGTCACCCACTACTACAACATTTTTATAATGAAACATGCATGATAAAACAAGGTAATTAACACCTGATGCAATGAAAATAATGAAGGATAATTAACGATAAGGTGGTAAGATGTTATAAAAGGATCATATATGATATTATAAATATTAATATAGTTTTATAATAATTTATTAACATGTTTAAAACCACTATATTGGTGATTAAATCATTTTTAACCAAAAGGAAGTGTGGGGTAAGGTATTTCATCTCAATTTCATTTCATTGAGGTGTATTGTAATTTTATGCACCTAATTTCTTTTATGTAGTGTATATACAGACCCTTTGACATTTTATATCATGGATAATTAATAATTCATGATATTTTAAGATTCTATTTGAATTATTTCATTCAATGGGACATGACTTAAAAATTAACAAGTGGTAAAGAATTTCGTACTCAATTTCATTTTATTAGGTTATATTACTTCTTTGTTATCATTGAAATTATATGATTATGTTTATAATGGATAATCATTATATTATCTTTTATTTACACATGTTTTATATGTATTTATAGTTTATATCCATAATTTATTCATTAATTAACTCTCTCATCAATGTTATTCTCGTTGTAAGGTTTTATTTCATAGTCTCATTACAATCGAGGTTGTATATACTTGTATTTCCATTTAATTGATCATTATCTAATAAAAACATATAATTTTATAATCATCTAGTTCTTCATTATATTTTAATGTAATAGTACCATTTTTTCACTCTTTATTTTTTAAAATTGTTGATAAAATGTTTTTAACAAAATCTCGCATCATTTTTCTATTCAATCAGAAATAAATTTTCTTCCAAAACTATTTTTCCTAAAAATGTATTTAAAAATGTTTTTAGCCTTTTAAAATTGATTTATTAAATATATTTTTACCCATTTTTACTTTTAAAAAAAAATAAAACGAATATTTATGTCATTTTCAAAACAATGCTCATTTTTCTTTTACTGAATATGTGAAAGGAATATTTGTTTTAACATACATGAAATGTACAGAATTTCCTATCTTTATGAACACTCAATTTTTTAAATATTCCTTTATAAAATTCAATGTTTATTTAAAAAGAAATTATTTTCAAAAAAAATATGTTATAAAAATTGATTTTAAAAATAAAAAGTATATTTTCCTCAAGAATATTTTTAAAAATATTTTAATGGTTTTTTTATTCATCAACAAAAATAACACTTTATTTTACATATACACTATTGGGGATATTTTGCATTAATATCATTCTTATTATTCCTATAGATGGTTTATGATTATTTTGACTAAGGATAGTATTTAAATTCACTTCCTTGATTCATTTTCATAGTCAATAACATTCCCTTGAAATGTTCAATTTTCTGTGATTATTGGACATTAAATTTCCCCAAAATATCCATATTATTTATCATGGTTATGTTTATTATTTAAACTTAATATAATTTTTACATACAATGTTATATATTGAAAGTTTTTTTTATCTAGGTATATATTAATAAATCTATATTCTTTACTCAATATAGATATTTTATGGTAATTCACATTATGTATGAATTAAATTGATTATTCGATATATAAGGAATTATTTAGACATGAAAGAAATGTTTGGGGCCCGGTTAATGATATCCCCTTGAGGAATTGGTAGTCTCATGAGGTAAATCAGTAAGCTAACATAAAATGAGTTGGACAAAACCATTGGGTTTGTACCCAGTAGTTTAAACTATCTTATGAAAGGTCTTGACAGTATAGGTATTATGATGCCTTAGATTATGGAATCAAATAAATAAGCATTTAATTTACTAATAATTTAGCTATGTTACTATCAATTGAATTTTCACCAATATATTATCTCTAGATGCATTTCTTTCTCAGTTTATTGAATAAATTGAATTTTTTTTAGTTATTTACCTTTCCATATTGATTATACCTTATATATTTATGTTGTCAAGTTATTTAAATGGAATGGGTGTTAAATTATTATTCATTAAATATTGAGAATTATTTATAAATTCATTATATATTTTGTTTTACATAACCCTTATAGAACATTTGATCTCACCCTTATTTTTTTATTTCCCCAGGATATGAAGAAGGTATCTTTGAATGAGTTTTCAAGGATGAATTTTATTTTTTTATATGTATTATGTTAAACTTTTTTACCAATGTAAAATGGGTATCTTGTATATATTTGGTTCTCAAAAACTATTAAACTGATCAGTCCTTCAGGATTCAACTCATTGTATCTATGCCAATGTAATAAAGCTTACACTAACTTTAGGTTACAAGAGTCAAGTTCATTATAGTTGGTATTAGAGGGATATTTAGTAGAAACTTTGGGAACCAGATTTATCAAAACATAAATTAGGAATCATAAACCTATGATAATCTTTAAGGATAAGTATACAATAACATCCTAATGTTTTTTTGAGGTTGAGATTATGTGATATTTCATTTAAATAAATCTCTTTATATATATTGAAAGTGGCCATTATTATGACACAAATGCACCTTGGAGTAATAATTCTAAAAGGGTGAATTAAGTTTGGCTTGATCGTCACCTGGTGCACAAAAAAATGCACTATTTTTCACTTGGTTTGACACTCATGTGGGATATTCTTAATATAATTCACATTTTATTTATAGAAAATTGTGAAGGATTTAAATAGCTGATGAAAATGAATTCCTAGGATAAGCCTAAGGTTTCATAAATTAAAAATAACATGTCTAAAAGAAACAAAAAAAATTGTGTGTGAAAAGGAAGGGAAAAATTTAATTAATTTCCAATGAAAAATAAAGAGTACTATATAAGGAAATAAATATCATACTAAGGATCCATTTATAGTTAATTGTATTAAATATGGGTAAACTAGGCATTATCTGATTCAATTACCTCTTTTAAAGGGTAATGCTTAGACTAAGTAAGGGTTTATATTGAAATAGAATGGATTAATTATTAATGCATTGGTATTTAGGAATAAAATTGTGGAACTATTTTTACTAATGCAATTTTTCTTAAAAGTACCATAAAACATATACGGATAGTGTTAAATTTTAGAAGCATATATTTCTTCATTAAATCAATATTTATGGATACCATCATGGGTTAATGAGTTTAAGATTGATCATAAGTTCAAATTCTTGAACATAACTTTATAGGTTTTATATGAAGGGAGATTACCAAAATTTAGGATATTTTGGGTGAAATTTATAGAAATATAACCCATTGGATTAGAATATGTTTTAGTAAAAAATTTATTTTAGGAATAATGCCTTTAAATTTATCATTCATTAGGTTAGAGGTATTGATAACCAATAAAGTTAATATGAACATTAATGACATTTTAATAATAGTCAAATATGATTATTAGAGTTTTTTAAAAAATGTTGTATTTAAAACCATAGTAAAAAAGGGTATTTAATGAATAATTTTTTTTAAGGATTTCCATCATATTTTTTAGGAATATTATATGAATTATATTAATATGGTTTTAGAAAATTACAGCCCATATACTGGGTGACAACCCATCATATATAGAATGGTTGCAACGCTTGAAATTGTTACTGAAGGAGGATAAGGATTTAGTGCCTGACACTAGTCTGTGTAATGTATTGTTTAACATGTAATTGTTTTTAGTTAAAATATTTGAAAAATAAATATTAATGATGAACCAGTGGTGTTACTTTTCAGGTTTAATGATTAATTTATTATATTAGATAAATTGTTCTAACCATATTGGTTTTGGAAAATAGTTAGGGATATAAGGAAATACTTTTCACTCTTTTTTGGATCTTATGATTCATTAAAAGTGAATTTTAGTGCTTCAGGAATAAAAAAATAATGTTTTAATATTTATTTCTTGGTGTAAAATAATAATTGTAAATTGGTCAAAACACAACCAAATGATGAAATTATTCTTATGAAATAGAAACATATCAAGTGAGTATATTTCCTTATATTCCTATCCAATAAATTAATTCATCTTTTTTGGGAAAAATGATATTTAAAATATTATCATAATATATTCATATCTAATGAGTCAAATAGTCTTTTAAATCATCATAGATTTATGGTTTTGTGGCCCTTAAATTTCCATTGATCATTCACTTTCTTGTGATCAATAACCTCAATCACTACCTTTAATTATTTATTCTTTTCTTCCATTTTCAGATATTCACTATACACCAAAGTTCTCATACATAGAAACTTAGTAATGTACTATTCCATGTAACCTTTATACTCCCCTTTCTATCTTATTAAGAGGATATTTTGTTAACCCTTCTACATTGTGGGTTTTTTAATAAAGTTATTTATAATTAACAAATGCTTTATTTTTAATATCAACTTTAAATTATGAGGATGTAATTTATTTAAGCTATGGAGAATGTAACATTGAAAAATTCTAAAATAAGAACATTATATTTGATAGTGTATATTACACACAACACCAAGATTAGAAGAAAATATCACACTTTAAGTATTCATAGTATTTTTATTTTTAACTAAATTAAATATGTAAAATAGATTTAATTACATAGAAAACTAAGTTTAACTTATGTTACACACAATAATGAGCTACCTTGAAAGATTTTGTTACACGCAAGACCGAATAGTACTGAAAAAAGATATACTATTAAAAATATTATTTCATATGATAGTTATCGCATAGTTATTGGAATGGAAGGTAAAAATAGGATTAAAAAACTTATGAAAATACATATTTTTAAAAAATTTATTAATTATCTATTAATCAAAAATAAAATAAGTATCATTTAAAATAAATAGAAATGTTTTCTGAAAAAATATATTTTTTCAAAAAGATGGCTTAGTCGCACTTTGCGGATATAAATTAAAATTAATTTTTTCACTTTGATAAAATTTATTTTAAAAAATAAAATTCTTTTTTGAAATAAAAATAACAAAATTATCTTAGGTTAAATTTAAGTTGATTTTATGAAAAGTTACATTTTTTATGAATATTGAAAAATACAAAATTTTAATTGAAAACTACATTTTTGTTTAAATAATTTATAATGTTAAACAATATTTATAAATTTTTTAAAAGTAAAATTATTTCAATTTTCTATGACTTAATATAATTTATTTCATTTTAATAATTTTCATATTGAATTTTGAAATAACAACTTTGTATACTTTTGAACATTTTCTCTTCAAAAGTGCTCTTTCTCATCGCATCTACATGATTAATTTTAAATTAAAATTTTCCAAATATTTGAATTGAATTTGGAAAAATATATTAAACATTTTTAATTATAATAATTTATAATTTATAATATTTTAAAATTAATTTTTTACCAAATTTAATAGTGAAAACATTAAAAACTCATTATTGTGGCTAAGGTAAAAATGGGTTTACTGAGGGTTAAACTAAGAACATTTTGGTTAAAATGACCTACCAACTTTTCCCAAACCCACTTTATGGATATATTTTGACCTTAACTATTATAGGTTCTATAATGGACCATTTTGGAAGATTTTTTCATGATTAAAATGTTGGTATGATTGAATATTTTCAAAAAAATACAAGTGCGCCACTCACCTCACTTATAAAAGGCAACCCCCTCTTCTCTCGTCTTCACACCATAAAACCACATTTATTCATAAAATACCAACCAAAATAATTTCTAAAATTCTATCCTCTCATCCTATAAATCTTTTTTTGGGTATAAATCCAACCTAGGAATGATTTTGGTGCCAACCTAAGGAGGATACCCGAAGAAGATGCAACGTTCCCCAATGAGAATTTTTTTATTTCTTCCACCATCTCTTTATATTATTATTAAATCATTATGATATTACAGAATAAATATATTAAATATAATAAAATGTTCATATAATAATTTCATGACCTAAAACCATCTCCACCTTCATCAAATGGGTTACAAAATCATTGTTCATGTGTACGATAGACAACCGCCTCGTGAAGCGATGTTATTCATTTTTTCAATATCACCTCTCACAGTTGGTTGTGATGATGGATATAATATATATATATATATATATATATATATATATTATTTATAAAATAATTATACCACATTATTAAATATATCATATACAACAATTTTACTTTCCATTCCTTAGGGGATATGATAATGTTGCTCGTCTGTACGACGGACTACAGCCTCACGAAGTGATGTGATTTGTCTTTCACTAACGCATTACATGGAATGTAATAAAAAAATTAATAAATATTTGTCACATAAATGAAATAATTATAATATTAATGAAATATTTATTATTCTGAAATGATAATATAAATCATTTTATTTCATACCGTCTCACTGAATGAAAGATAGTAACTTTGTCCGTGTATGTGTGGACTACCACCTTCACGAAATGATGTGACTCTCTTTTCATCACCATGGCACATGGATGACATATATATGTATATTAAAATAAATAATAAGGTATTTATTTTTTTATTATAATTATTTAATTGTATAATTTTACATACCTCACTTTCATAATGATCATAGAAAAATGAAAATGTTACTCATGTGTACGAATGGTCTACCATCTCCATGATCGTAACGTAATTCATTCCTCAAAAAAATATACCATGATTGGTTTTAAAAGTAAAATTGATGTAAAAATATGATAATTATATCATGATTATTATTCTAGAGATGATAAATCTGTATAATATTTTCAAGAATCAGATCTTTCATTATGAAACACGCATTAGAAAATAGGGCAATTAACGCCCAAAGAGATGAAAATAATGAAATATTATTAACGAACAAGTGGTAATATGTTATAAAAGAATAATATCTGGTATTATAAATATTAATATGGTTCTATAATAATTTAATAATTTATTTAAAACCACTATAATGGAGGTTAAACCATGTTCAATAAAAAGGAAGCATGAATTAATGGATTTTGCCTAAATTTCATTGCATTGAGACATATTGTAATGTTATGCACCTAATTTATATTATATGATATATATAATTTCCCTTTGAAATTTAATATAATAAATCATTAATAATTCATGTAATTTTTAGTTTTAATTTGAATTATTTCATTCAAGGGTACATGACTTGAAAATTACCAAGTGGTAAAGAATTTCATGACACAATTTCTTATCATTGGGTTATATTACTTCTTTGTTGTCATTGATATTATATGATTATTTGTATAATGAATTTATATTATATTATATTATATTTAAACTTATTTTATGTGGATTTAAATTATATATATGTAATTGGTTCATTGATTAAATCCCATATCAACATTATGATCATTGTAAGGGTTTATTTAACAATCTCATTCTAATTGAGATTGTATAAACTTGTATTTCCATTTATTCAATCATTATCTAATAAAACCATCCCATATAATCATAATCTAGTTATTAATTATTCTATAATGTAATAGTATTATTTTTTACACTATTTTATACTTAAAATTTCTGAGAACTTTTTTTAATAAAATATGGCTTCATTTCTCTCTTTGGTTGGAAGTATGTATTCTTTGAAAACTATGTTTCCTGGAAATAATTCAAAAATGTTTTTAAACTTTTCAAAATGATTTATTAATAACACTTTTTCCCATTTATATTTTTTAAAAATAATTAAATAAATATTTATGTGATTTTTAAAAAAATACTCATTTGGATTTTATCAAAAATGTGAAAGGAATATTTGTTTTAACATACTCGGCTTGTTTTGAAGTTTCTACCTTTATGAAAAATCAATGTTTTAAATATTCCTTTATAAGTTTCAAAGTTTATTTTCAAAGAAAATTATTTTAAAAAAATTTATGTTTTAAAAAGTGATTTTCAAAATGAATGGCATATTTTCTTCAAGAATATTTTTAATTATGTTTTTATGGTATTTCTATTCATCAAAGAAAAAAAGATGTTATTTTACTTATAATCCACTCTGGATATGTTATATTGATACCATAATTATTATTTTTCTATATGGTTCATGATTATTTTTACCAAGTATATTATTGAAATTCACTTCCTTGTTTCATTTTTGTAGTCAATAAATTTCCCTTGAAATATTCACTTTCCTGTGATTATTGGACATTAAATTTCCTCTAAATAACCATATTATTTTTCATGGATGATTTTATTATTCAAAACTTATATCATTTCTACATATGATGCTCTAAATTGAAAGTTATTTTTTTCAAGGTAAATATTGATAAATACGTATTCTTTTCTCAATACAAATATTTAATGATAAGGCATATTGTTTTTTAATTAAATTTATTAGTTTATATATGAAGAATGCTTTATACATGCAAGAAATGGGTGGGTCACAGTTAATGATAGCCACCCGATGCATCGATGGTCTCATGAGGAGAATCAGTAATCTTGCATGAATTTAGTTGGCTGAACCCGATGGGCTCGCAATTAGTAGTTTTAACTATCTTGTGAAAGGTCTTTATAGTAGAGGTATCATGATTCCTGGGGATATGGAGTCCAAAAATTAAGAATTTCCTTCATTAAAAATTTAATTATATTATTATCCATGAGATTATCACCATGATTATATCTATGTATTCATTTCATTTTCATTTTATTGACTAAATGGAATTTGTTTTCAGTTATTTACCTTGGCATATTGATTGTGCCTTAACAATTCATGAAATCAAGTTATTTAAATGGAATATATTTTTAGTTTTTTATAGTTCCATATATATTATTATTTATTAATTCAAGATATAATCCTCTATACTTATCACTTACTAAGTATTTGAGCTCACCCTTATTTTTTCCTTTCCTGGGGATATGAAAAAGAGATCTCTAAATGAGTTTTCAAGGATATGGTTTATTTTCTATTGTTATGTATTATGTTTTATTCTATTTCCCTGATATAAAATGGGTATTTTGTATGTATCTAGTTCTCTAAAAATACTAACCTAATTGATCATTTGGGATCCAATCCATTTTATTTATTCCAATGTAATAAATAAAACATTGACTATAGGTTATGGGATTCAGGGTTGTTACTGATAATATCAATGTATTAATCTCATGGATAATAATAACAGAAATCTCAATGAAGAAAATTCATACTATTGGATGTCATGATCTCAAACATCATGATATCTATACTATCATGACCTTAATCTAAGATAGTTTAGATTATTTTTAAAGACACATTTAATTTTTCCAATTGATTTGTTTCATGAGATATATCTATGCATCAATGGGTTATATAATTTTTGGTTCCACCCATCACTGAAAGCCCAATACATTCCTCATATATTCAATGATTGATTTGATTCATGAACAATATGAATTATCAAAAAATATAAATATTTTTTAAAGAGTAAAAATTTATCAATAATTCCCCCATTCAATCAAATAATTTCAAATTATAAAACTATATATAGAAATTTTATATGATTTATGCAAATATCATATCTATGATACAAAGAATATGGATATTTAAGAGAAATGTTATACCCAATGATGAAAAGTAAGTGAATATTTCAAATGATGGTATCATTAAAAAATATCTCAAATTATGAATAATTAAAATAAAGGGGTTTTGTCCTTTATTAATAAAATTACCATAAAAATATATTTGAAAAAAATTGAGGAAAATATCCTTTTTACTTAGAAACTCACTTTTAAAAAATAAAAATTTCAAAAATATTAAGAAAAATATTTTATTTGTAAATAAAAATATAAAATTGTAAATGAATTATCAAAACATTGAATTTTAATTATAGAGGGAAATTATTTTTATGATTCATATGTTAAAATTAAATATCCCTTTCACACTTTTTTAAGAAAAGTACCTTGTTTGGAAAATAACTAAAAGATTACTTTTTAACCATTTTGTAAAAAGGCAAAACATGGGTAAAAATATCTTTTAATAAATCATTGTATAATTTAAAAAACATTTTTGAATTTTTTTTAAAAAAATATGATCATGGAGGAAAGATATATTCGATTAAAATACAAATAAGATTGGTTTTTCTTTTAATCATTTCATTGCTTGATTCAAGTTCCAAAGAGAGGAAAAGTTATAAGAAAATATGGAAAATATTAAAAAGAGTAAAATTTAATTTAACTTTATTCACCATGAATAAATATTTATTCATATTAAATTCCTCAAATTGGTATTATATGCACCACATAAAAATATATAGGATATTAATACCAAATATGTCTCAATGGAGTGGAAATTATGATGAAATCACTTACCTTGGGTCCGGTTTGACACATATATTCTATAACCTCATGTATAATAAATTTTATTTTGTTATACATAAATAATAAATCCATATTCATATATATTATATCATATATGATCCATTTATAACATTTTATCACCCATTTTTTGATAATATTTTATTATTATCATTATTTATGGTGTTAACAAATTTATTTTTCAAGTAAGTATTGTTTTGGTAGTTCTGGTACATATGATTTTACTATGGGTTCATTATATACATAATTTTATTCATGGTATAAATATAATATATATTCAATATATATATTTATATTTATATTAATTCATAAAATATAGATATTGAAAAATGAATTACGTCGTTCATGGTGATGGTAGGTTGTACGTATGCATGAACGTTGTTTTCTCTTTTCAATGGATGAAATGATAGAAAGGTAAATAATAATTATTCTTTTAATAATAATTATTATATCATATATATTCATTAAATAAATCCTTATTATAATCCATGTAAAATGGAACTGAAAAATAGATCACATCGCTTCTTGGAGGTGGTAGTCCACACGTTCGCACGAGCGATGTTATCATTTTCCAACGTATTTTAAGGTAAGGAGGTATATATGATATTATAATTTCATTATAATATTTATGTCATAAATATCATATATACACTTTATTTCCATATTTATAACCATCTAAGTAAAGTTGTAATAAAAAAAAGTATTACGTCACAATGTGGAGATGGTAAGTCATATGTATGCACGAGTGATATTTTCACCTCTATAAGGATGGAGAAGTGATGGAATATGGTCGTATCAATATCATAATATATAAATATATATATTTATATATTTATGATTCTGGATTTATTATTTTAGGATGGTTACAACACATTAAGATTATGTATAATAATAAATAAACATGAAAGAGTGGGTAAAGATGATTACCTATTTTCGGTAGACTTCCTTTAGATATCTTCCTAAGGGACATATGGTAGGTCTTTTGGAATTACTAGAACCTATATAACATTAATAAGGTTGTTTATAATATAATTCATAAGTTTTTATAGACCTATATGTATCAAAGTGGTGTGAGAAATTAAGATAAGGGGTATAATTTTATGATTGAGGGGAAGGGAGTTGTTGGAATTTCTTAAAGTATTATATTAATATAAATTATATATCATGTATAAATGGATAAAAATTTATATAATTTGAATATAATGTTATTATGAGTCTAACACCCAAAATATTGATCAGTTAATTAGTCATAGAGAACCAGATACATACATGATACCCATTTTACATTAGGAATAAATTATAAACACAACAAAAGTTAACATTCTACATCCATGAAATGCATTCAAATATTTTTTATTCATAACCTAAGAAAAGTAAAAAAATGGTGAGTTAAATTCTCGGTAAGGGTTATGTACAAGGTAAGCTATCATGAGTAGATAAGGTATAATCAATATATAATAGTAAATTACTAAAAACATATATCATTTAATCAATAACATGAGTATAAAAAAGTATACATGGATAATATCAATCAAGTAATATCATGGATAATAATAAATTAATTCTCAATAAAGGAAATGCATTCTCTTGGATTTCATGATCTCAGACATCATGATATCTCTATATTATGAAACTTGTTCCATGATAGTATAAATCTATGTGTAAATACCCATTTAATTTGGATAACTGACTTATCTCATGAGGCATCTCCATGAATTGAATTGCTATAAATTTTAGGGCCCACTACTACAAAAACGGGCAAGGGAAGCACCCCCTTATATCAACACTAGGAAAAACCGCTGATAAAGGGATTATTTATCAGTTCTTTTCTAGCCCTAATAGAGGGACTCTATATCAGTGCTAGAAAATCACTGATAAACAAACCATGTATCAGTGCTAACATTTTAGCACTGATACAGGGATTCTTTATCAGCCCTGATAAAGAGGCCCTCTATCAGCACTAGAAAAGCGCTATTAAAGAATCCCTTTATCAGTGCTAAACAAAATGCTGATATAGGATACCTTTATTAGAGATAAAATGTTATCGTTGATAAAGGTATCCTTTATCAGCACTTTTTTAGCACTGATAAAACCTTAGTCCATTTTTTTATAAATTTGGTCGCACAGTGCCCTCGTTTTATCGCGACCTAAAGCTCTCAAGGTACTGGAACCCTGTGAATCCCCTCTACCGCCTGCTAAGTTCGAGTTTCCAGACCTCCACCACCCTTGCTTCTCATTTCCGAACCTCCACCGGCCGCTGAGTTCGTGTTTCCAGACCTCTGCCGCCATCGAGCTTTGGTTTTCCAAACCTCTGCCTCCTAAAACTCCCTCGAGCTTCAGTTTTCCTAACCTCCCTTTAAGGAATGTTTTCCAAATCATTTTTTAATATTGTTCTCCTCTCCCATCACACATAACCATATGTTGATTTGGCATGATACATTTAATGGATATTTGAGATTTTGATGGTTGTAGGCTATATGATTCATCCTTTTCTGGAAACCTATGTATGTTTTAGGTTATTTCCATTTAAAACACCTTATGTTTCCTTCCATGGTTGTCTTCTTTGGGTGGGTGTTTGAGACCATTAAGGTGGTTATTATTTCTTATTGTCCTCTTATTCACAAATTCTTGGTTAGAGCTCAATATTTATGTGTTGGGTAGTCTATCTTTTAAGATATTAGTTTTCCATCTTTGAGGAAAAACCATTTTATATTATCTATTAATGGTTGGACATAGATAGGCTTTTGGTGTGTACTCAAATTACTAGGATTATGAATTCTCTTGATGTACCAGGCACTAGGAGGTGTTGGTGTCTACTTCAATGAGACCGTCGACGGGTGACAATCTATAGTGGGAATTCAAGGTTTCCATCGAGTACTTCATCGAGGAATAAATCCTTTTTAGTTTTTAACCTTCTTGTTATTGGTTGAATCATTGATGGATATTGATTATGTTATTTCATTTGGATTCATTGGTATGTTTTGGGTGTACCTTTCCTTAGGTTTTGAATTATACTCTTAGTGGTTCTTCATGGTTAGTGGTTGTAGTATCTTATTTGGGTGAATGGATGTGTTCTTAGTATATTTCCATCTTATGTCCCACCATTTTTGTGAAAATTTAAATGGATGGGTGACCTATGCTAGGTATCTGGACATTATTGGGATTTTCTCTCTTCTTAGTGATATAGACGTGTTATTTGGAGATGTATGATGTTCTTGGAGGATATACATTAAGGGTTCTTGGGAATATTGTTTATCTGTTCATTTTAATTTTTTCATAGTGGTCCTCTATTTGTTGAATCTTCCTATATTTTGTGAATTTTCCACACAATAATTATTGTGTGGAATTTATTTTTGTCTTGTCATTTTCTATCCATCAAACTAGAATATTTATTCGGATAAAAAGCAAAATGATGGGGAGAATTGTAATATCTCATTATCTCTTTCATCAAATCAATGCTATTTGAGTTTTTTTGGGTTTCTTGAGGGGTAATAGGATGTCCCAAACTATCATAGAAGGTGTGGATGTGAACATGTAAGTTGAAAAGCTTCATGTGGTCCACTGAATGGCTAGTGAGGGTAATTGGCTAGGCAATGGGATTCGCAGTGGATAAAAAAATCTATAGCCATCAGCTAGTTGGTGGGTCTGTAGTGACTATCCAGTGGGATAACCTATGGTTATAAAATTTACACTATAACCATTGTCTAGATGTTGAGGGCCACTATCTAGACAGTGTTGTTGTTGTATATGAGGAAGCATCGAGGTAGTAGGGTAATTGCACCATGATACCCCCATTTATTTATTTTATCTTCTCTCTCAAGTTTAACTCAACCCACTCAAGCCTTGGGAACCCCTTTGGATAGTTTGGCTCTTCTATCCTCATCACTTAGTGGATTGAAGTTTCATTCGAAATGGTGATCCTCTTTTGGTATTTATTTCTTTTCTTGAACATCAATCTCTCTCCATCACTTGATTCTTTGTTCCTAGGGGCTATGTAATCCTTGGTGTTTACTAGACCTATAATTTTTATGGGGAATTATGGTTATAGTATATCTTTTACCTTTCATTGAGATCCCTTTTATTTGATTCAATGTTCTTCATTTGAGTAGACTCATTCAGATTCATTGTGTTTTGATCCCAAATATTCCAAGTGGGTATTTCTATACTATATCTTCTTTTTGGGATTCATGTGTTTCATGAATTAATATTTTATCCATTTGAAGTTGGTTATACATTTCTTGATCATTTTTAAGCACAATATAACCCTATTAATGAAAATAATATATGGAATGGATGGTATCTTGTTCTGAATTTACCTTTTTCATTGAAATAAATTAAGTTTCCTTCTACCGTTGGTGGATTTGATATTATAAACGAAAATCATGGTTTAAAAAAAAGATAAGTTTATTCTTTAAATAAAATTCCAAATTGTTTGGCATGTGTTTGTTTATTGAATTTTTTTGGGATTGATTTCCAAAATAAATTAAAATGTCTTGTTTTTAAATGTTTTATGGTATTGGTATTTTAGAAAATTTAGGGGGATTGATTGTCCTTTTGAACAAAATACCTTCGATCCTGGCCACCATCCATTGTTTGTTGGGGGTGAATTTAATGTCATTTCCAACCCAAAGGAAAGAAAAGGTAGAAGCCTATTCCATAGAAAGTCCATCATGGAGTTTGTTCAGTTCATGGCTGAGAAGGTCCTCATTGATCTCAGCATCTTAAGTGACAGTTTTACCAGGTGCAACAACTGCAGGGGCCATCACCGCTTGTGGAGTATATTGGATAGGTGTCTAGCCAACATGAAATCCACTAACCTATTCTCAAATACCATGTTTTTTCATCTTGCTTGAGGTATTTTGATTCACTCCCCCCTCTTGGTTTCCATTTCTTCTTGGCATGATCATCATGAACAGTTTCTCTTCCGCCAGCAGTGGGTTAACATCCTAGGGTACCAGGACATGGTTTGTGAAATATAGAATGAACCCTTGTAGGAGTATCAGGCCACCTTCAACCTCAGTGACCTGACCTCGAACCCCGATAGTTGTGTGTTCGCCCCTTCCTCCTTAGGAACCTTCACCACCTGGGACTACTGTCGCATATGGGCTCCTTTAGAGTATTTTGATAGATGGAATGATACATTTGGTTTATTGGATTATTAACACTAGTTTTAGATTTATGTGTGGCTATATACTTATTATATTTTATTATTATTTCTTACACAAAACCACTTGAGTCGAGTAACCTGATTGAAATCCATTTTGGTACTTTGGTTCTAATGTGGATATGGTTTTTTAGGTGTTTTTGACATGTGTATGTGTAGATATATGGGTATTTAGGAATGATGATATTGAATGTAGGGTAGAGACCAATGAGTGGTAGATATATCATTCTTGATTATTCTTGTGTTTGGTTTGGGATGATTTGAGGAAACTATAACGAATCTAAAGTAATTATATTTAATGACGGTGAATAAATACTAATGGTTAGGCTCTATTAATCTCTATTTTTATAAGGAATTGGTTCTCTTCTACTGTATTTGGAAGTCTTTTTTTGTGTACTTGAACCATAAATACTAATATTTGGGATTCAAATAGGATGATGATGAATAAATATTGTATGGATGCTAATCCTTTGACAATAGAGTACGAGAACGGAGTGAAATAGTTCATCAAGTTTGAAAAGGATCACGCAAAGGATCCTTCTCAAATCCTTTATCAGTGTTTACATTGTTGTTATTATAGACTACATACTCTAGATGAGTTGGAAGAACATTTGATATGTCATGGAATAGATCAGAGTTATAAATGTTGGAATAAAAACGGAGAAAAAGTGAATGTAGCTACTGGCTGAGATAAAACTGCATTTTATGGATCATCAGATATTAATACAAATATGGATAATGAAGAAGACTGTATGGAGGATGTGATTACAGATGTCAATGATGATGAAGATCGTATTAAGGAAATGACAAAGACAATTGAAGATGAACTCTCTGATTACCCAAAATTGTTTTAGAAGTTAAAGAGTTGTGCAAAGACTCCATTGTATGTTGGTTGCACTAGGTATACAACATTTTCAGTTGTACTGAAGTTGTATAAATTGAAAGCAGGAAACGAATGGAGTGATTTTAGTTTCATGAAACAACTTCCACTCTTGAATGACTTGCTCCTAGAAGATAATGAGCTCCCAAGCCGGACATATGAAGCTAGACGAATGCTACGCTCGATGGGTATGATTTCTAAAAGAATACATGCCTACCTGAAAGACTGTATATTGTTTCTTAAGGAGAAAAAATCACTTACAGAATTCCAAAAGTGTGGTTCTTCTCAATACAAGAAAGATAAATCCAATCATATGAAAGTTGTTTGGTACTTTACAATCATTCCAAGGTTTAGGTGTCTATATGGAAGTGAAGAAACTACAAGACAATTGTCGTGGCATGCAAATAAAAGAAATAAATATGGGAAATTATGTCATCCGACCAACTCTCCTCAATGGAAGAAAATTGATCAAGAGTATCCTGAATTTGGAAGAGCCGAGAAACCTTCGTCTTGAGTTCTCTACAGATGGAGTGAATCCTTTTGGTTTTCAAACCAGTACTCATAGTACATGGCTTGTTATGTTGGTAAATTATAACTTGCCACCCTAGTTATTCATGAAGTGGAAATTCATCATGTTATCTATACTTATATTAGGATCAAAACAACCAGGTAATGATATTGATGTTTATCTGGCTCCTTTGATCAAGTATTTGAAGTTATTTTGGGATTCATGTGGAATGTTTTATGATGCTTATAAAAGTGAATACTTCACATTGAGAGCGATGTTGTATGGGAAAATAAATTATTTCCCTCCTTATGGAAATTTTTCAGGCTATAGCATTAAAAAACTCAAGGGTGTCCCATGTGTGAAGAAGATACAGAATCAATTAGGTTGAAACATTCATCGAAATCTATGTTTCTAGGACATCGTATATTTCTACCTCATCTTCATAAGTACCGATATTGGACGACATCATTCAATGGAAGTTTAAAACAACGTGAAACACCATCTCCACTAACAGGTGATCAGTTGTTTGAGAAATTAAAAGATCTAAACACTGTTTTTGGTAAACCATTTTCGAAAAACCTTAAGAAAATCGGTTTGAAAAGAGAGATCAGTTTTTTTTTGAATTACCATACAGGAATTGTTTGTACGTCAGACATTTTCTTGATGTGATGCATGTGGAAAAAACTTTATGTGACAGTGTTATAGGAATGTTGCTAAATTCCCCTAGAAAAAAAATATGGAATTATGGCAAGGTTGGACATGGTTGACATGGGAATAAGAGAAGAGTTGGCTCCTGTGAAGGATGAAAATCTAATGTTTCTTCCTCCAGCTACTTATACTCTTTCTAGGGAGGAGAGATATCAGTTTTTCAACTTCTTCAATGATGTAATGATTCCAGAGGGGTACTCATCAAATATCAAGAACATTGTTTCAATGAATGATTCAAAGTTAAAAGGTTTGAAATCACATTATTGCCATGTTTTTATGCAAGATCTAATTCCTATAGCTTTACATTGTATTTTTCCCAAGAATGTTCGTCATACATTAACCAAACATTGTTTCTTTTTCAAAGAAATATGTAGAAAAGTTTTAGACCCGGCGAAATTGCAAGATATGGAAAAAGAAATTGTTATCATATTATGTGAATCAGAAACGTTCTTCCCGCCAACATTCTTTGATATGATGGTTTATTTGATGATTCACTTGGTGAGAGAGATTCGACTTTGTGGTCATGTGAACTATAGATGTATGTATCCTGTTGAACGGTATATGAAGATTTTGAAAGGGTATGTCAAAAAACTAAGTCGTCTAGAGGGTTGTATAGTGGAGCGATATATTGTTGAGGAAGCCATTGAATTTTTTTACTGAATACCTATCTGATGTGGGAAGAATTGGTCTCCCAAAATCTCATCACACTGGATGCATTGAGGGTGAGGGAATTTCTGGAAGAGAAGTTGTGACAATCAGTAATAGAGATTAGGTGCAGGTCCATCTTTATGTTTTGCATAACAGTTGGGAGGTTGCTCCATATATTGAAACTCACAAAGAAATTCTGAGGTAGTTGAATCCATCAAGTGATGAAAAATGGTTATCAGATAAACAAAATCACCAGTTTATAGGATCGTTTCAGGACCATATTTTTAAGCAGTTGGATGAAAATCTGAATTTAATGTCAGAACGACTTTTATGGCTACCCGTTGAACCAAGTGTGTATGTATTATCTTACAGTGGTTATGTAATTAATGGTTATACATTCTATACAGATGAACATGATGAAGATAGTACCATGCAAAATAGTGGAGTTACACTAGTGGCTGAAGTGATGCATGTTTCTGGTAGTAAGGACAGAAATCCAATTTATGTAAATATGTCATACTTTGGCATTATCAAACTAATATGGGAGTTGGATTATACGACATTCTAATTGCTGATTTTTCAATGCAAATGGGTTGATAACAAAAATGGTGTTAAAATAGATGAATAGGGATTTGTGAAAGTTGATTTTAGTAAAGAAGGGTACAAAGAAGAATAGTTTATAATGGCATTATAATCAATACAAGTTTTTTATGTTCTAGATCCCGAAAACCAAAAGTGGTCGATTGTTTTGTTATCATCCAAAACTACTGAAGGTTCTGATGAAAATTCAATTGAGGACGATCCTTTTAGTGGTACATCACAATCATTTCGGAGTGGTCCCAATGTAGATGATGTTTTGTATGTTAGAGGATACCACAATGAAGGGATTTGGATAATCGATAGAGGTATCAAATCCTTCCAACCATTGAAAAAAAGAAATAGAGTTCAATAAACAGGTTATATTTTTTAGTAATATAGATCTTGTTATCTCATGTTATTATCTTATCATTACTGAATTTATGTAATCTAAATTAACTGTTCAACCACTTTTTTAGATAATGACTTCTTCACATTCTGGTGATCCTGACCTTGAGGCTGAACAAGTCTCTCAAGCTGCTGCTGTTGTGGCTGCTACTGATCCTGCTGCTCCTGTAGCTCCTACTGCTCCTGCTGCTACTCCTACTGTGGCTCCTGTTGCTCCTGCTGTGGCTCCTGCTGCGGCTCCTGCTACTCCTGCTGCTGCATCTCCTGCTACCCTTAGTGTTGAGGTCCAACAACCATCAGCACATGCCGTTGATACCATTTCAGATGAACATGTAGATGATGTTGATATTGATGAAATGGTCAGGAATGAAGGACCGACGTCACAGAAAACATTGGTGTGTTGTAGTTTGACGGTGTTAGCTGAAATTCTTAAGGCGAAAAGCAAAGGCATAAAATTTTAAGTCAGATGGAATTCACAAGTCCAACATGTGAATCCCACTAAGGCTATGTTTAGTGCTACATTGGATTTTTCACTCAGAAACGCAAACCAATTGACATAGATTCATGGAACCATGTTGTATCCAGGATGAAGGCTATGATATGGGAAGAAATTACGATAACATTATGAATTTATTTCTTTAATTTACTAGAAAATAAAATCATGAAACAATGTCTTACTCTTCTCAATCTCTTGCAGAGTAAATTTATAGTAGATGATTCACATAAGGATTATGTACTAAGGCATGAAGGAAGGATTAATCGAGGTTTTCGCACTATTTTAACAAGATTTCACCTAAAAGATTCCAAAGGTAAAATAAACCCACACCCACCCATTGTCTACACTCACCTGATATCCCAAGAAGCATGGGATGCATTTATTGGTTGATGTGGGGATGAGAAGTTTCAGGTACATTGTGGGTGATAATACGTTGTTTGATGATACCTATATTCATCACTTTGATTGTCAATATTTCATTTTTGAAACAGAAACTCTATACTGAAAATAAGGAACGTGCATCAAAACCAACATACCCCTATCATAAAGCAAGGATGGGGTATGCTTCATTAGAAAAGAAAATAGTACGCATTTTAAATTTACAGTAATATTGTTAGGTGCCAATAAACAACATCATAATTATCTTTCTATGTTTATATGTATATTGATGAGTCTAAAACCAAATGCACTTCCATCCCACATCATGTGTTATAGAAGGAGGCACATGTGAACAAATAAGGGAAGTTAGTAGATGAGAACAAACAGAAAGTGTGGGAAATATGTGTAAGTATGACACGATGATAAAAAGATTTGTTTTAAATTGCTATTACTGAAAAATAATTAGTTATTTTCTTATATCTGATAGTCATAGGAATCAGATACTCCTGTAGCGGATATAGACCTATTATCGACGGCTTTGAAGCAGCCAAAAAAATATGGTCGTGTTAGAGGTGCAGGGTTTGGGGTGACACCCAGAGTATATTTTGAGAAGAAGAAAAAAAACAGATGATACAGATGAAAAATTGGAACAAATGAATGAAAAAATAGCAACCCTTGAAGAACAATTGAAATGGCAGGGAGAGTTGCTAATAAATTTTATGGGTGGGAAGCAAAGGGAAGACACAACTAAGGAACAACCAGCGCATGAACATCCCGCCCCACCGCCCCACCAGCTTTGAGGTGAGCCATTCGCCTCAAAAAACTGTCGTAGTCGTGGTAATCAATATTCTAATAATTGTTCCCATGAAATGTGAATCAGAAAAACACTGATAATTTTTCTGTACTAATCTTCTACAGTGTGATAATGATTGTGATTTATATCTGTCAACACCCACCTATCACCTTGTAGAGAGGGCTACAGTGTTCAATATCCCAGATGCCACACTGCATAATAGACCACTTCCGAAAGATCATCTGAAAGTGACGATTACTGTAGCTCATGAGAAAAATGTAGATCTACCTATTACACTTGATGATTATGATATTCATACGGTCAAAAATTCTATTGGTACATTCATTGCATGGTCGTCACAACTTGTAAGAGTACATGCGGACAAAGAGGTATTTATTTACTTTTTTTCAAGATAAACCCTTAACAATTAATGAAAAAAGGGTCTGAACCAATTATTTTGTTATATATGGAGAAAGGTAAGGGGTGACATGTATGAGTCATACATGCCTCAATCTGAGGCATGGTGTTGCCGATAGCACTCAAAGGGTCTCTCTTTTGTATAAAATGGACACAATTTTAATTGAAAACAACAACTGCCCTATGAAAATCTAACCAAAAGCATTCGTATTGACTTAATATTTTATGATAACTATACAAGGGTCCTTGGTGATGTTTAAGAGTTATCCTAGCCTCAATCTGAGGCACGGTGTGGCCGGGTACCACTCAAAGGGTCTCTATTTTGTTTAAAATGGACACGATTTTAAGTGAAAACAACAACTAACGTATGAAAATCTGACCAAAAGCATTCATATTGTCATGATCCATTATGATAACGATCCATGGGTCCTTTTTTACATGTACCAGTCGACACCTCCTCAATCTGAGGCATGGTGTGGCCGGTACCACTCAAAGGGTCTCTATTTTGTTTAAAATGGACACGATTTTAAGTGAAAACAACAACTGAACTACGAAAATCTGACCAAACACATTCGGATTGTGTTGATCGTTTATTAGAACGATCCAAGGGTCCTTTTTATTTTTATGAGTCATCCCCGCCTCAATATGAGGCACGGTGTGGCCGCTAGCACTCAAAGGGTCTCTATTTTGTTTAAAATGAACATGATTTTAAGTGAAAACAACAACTGATGTACGAAAATCCGACCAAACGCATTCGGATTGTCTTGATTCATTATGAGAACGATCCATAGGTACTTTTTGATATGTACATGTCAACCTCAACTAAATATGAGGCATGGTTTGGCCGCTATCACTCAAAGGGTCTCTATTTTGTTTAAAATGGACACGATTTTAAGTGAAAACAACAATTGACCTACAAAAATCCAACCAAACGCATTCCTATTGTCTTGCTCCTTTAGGATAATGGTACACGGGTCTTTTTGGATGTTTAAGAGTCAACCCCACCTCAATCTGAGGCACGGTGTGGCCGGTTCCACTCAAAGGGTCTCTATTTTGTTTAAAATGGACACGATTTTAAGTGAAAACAACAACTGACATACAAAAATCCAACCAAATCCATTAGTATTGTCTAGATACCTTAGGATAATGATCCCCAGGTCCTTTTTGATGTGTACGATCCATCCCTGCCTCAGTCCGAGGCATGGTGTGGCCGGTACCACTCAAAGGGTCTCTATTTTGTTTAAAATGGCCACGATTTTAAGGGAAAACAAAAACTGACATACAAAAATCTGACCAAACACAATAGGATTGTTTATATCCTTTAGGAGAACGATACACGGGTCTTTTTTGACATGTGAAAGTCAACCCCACCTCAATCTGATGCACATTGTGGCTGCTAGCACTCAAAGGGTCTCTCTTTTGTTTTAAATGGACAAAATTTTTAATTGAAAACAACAACTAACCTATGAAAATCCGACCAAACACATTCGGATTTCCTTGATATTTTATGAGAACAATACAGGGGTAATTATTGATGTGTACGAGTCATCCCCTCCTCAATACGAGGCATGTTGTGGCCGCTAGCACTCAAATGGTCTCTCTTTTGTTTAAAATGGACACAATTTTAATTGAAAACAACAACTGACCTTTGAAAATATGACCAAAAACATTATGATTTCCTTGATCTTTTATGAGAATTATCCAAGGGGCCTTGGTGATGTGTTAGAGTCATCCTCTTCTCAATTTGAGGAACGTTGTGGCCGGTACCACTCAAAGGGTCTCTATTTTGTTTAAAATGGACATGATTTTAAGTGAAAACAACAACTGACGTACGAAAATCCAACCAAACGCATTCATATTATCTTGATCCTTTAGGATAATGATCCATGGGTCCATTGTGACGTGTATGAGTCAACCTCGCCTCAATCTGAGACACAGTATGGCCGGTATCACTCAAAGGTTCTCTATTTTGTTTAAAATGGACACGATTTTAAGTGAAAACAACAAATAACCAACGGAAATCCGACCAAATGCATAAGGATAGTTTTTATCCTTTAGTATAATGATCCACGGGTCTTTTTTGATGTGTAAGATTCATCCCCGCCTCAATATAAGGCACGGAGTGGCCGCTAGCACTCAAAGAGTCTCTATGTTGTTTAAAATGGACACGATTTTAAGTGAAAACAACAACTGACGTACGGAAATCTGACCAAATGCATTCGGATTGTCTTGATCCATTAGGATAATGATCCAAGGGTCCTTTTTTATGTGTATGAGTCAACCCCTCATCAATCTGAGTCACGGTGTGATTGCTAGCACTCAAAGGCTCTCTCTTTTGTTTTAAATGGACACAATTTTAATTGAAAACAACTACTAACCTATGAAAATCCAACCAAATGCATTCGTATTGCCTTGATCCTTTAGGAGAATAATCCAAGGGTCATTTGTGATGTTTAAAAGTCAATCTTGCCTCAATCTGAGGCACGGTGTGGCCGGTACCACTCAAAGGGTCTCTATTTTGTTTAAAATGGACACTATTTTAAGTGAAAACAACAATTGACATATTAAAATACAACCAAACACATTAGGATTGTGTTTATATTTAATGATAATGATACAAGGGTCCTTTTTTACGTTTATTATTCAACCCCACCTCAATCCGAGGCACGGTGTGGTCGGTACCACTCAAAGGGTCTCTCTTTTGTTTAAAATGGACACAATTTTAATTGAAAACAACAACTGACCTATGAAAATCTGACCAAACGCATCTGGATTGTCTTGATCCTTTAGGAGAACAATTAAAGAGTCCTTTATGAAGTGTAAGAATCAATCCCATCTCAATCTGAGGCACGGTGTGGCCGGTACCACTCAAAGGGTCTCTATTTTGTTTAAAATGGACACGATTTTAAGTGAAAACAACAATTAACGCATGAAAATCCAACCAAACGCATTCGGATTGTCTTGATCCTTTGGGAGAACAATCCACGGGTCATTTTTGATGTGTACAAGTTAACCCCACCTCAATAATAGGCATGGTGTGGTCGCTATCACTCAAAGGGTATCTCTTTTGTTTAAAATGGACACCATTTTTAATTGAAAACAAAAACTTACCTATAAAAATCAGACCAAAAGCATTCATATTGCCTTGATCTTTTATGAGAACTATCCAAGGGTCCTTTTTTATGTGTAAGAGTTATCTCCACCTCAATAAAAGTCACTATTTGTCCGATAGCACTCAAAGGGTCTCTCTTTTGTTTAAAATGGACGCGATTTTAATTGAAAACAACAATTGGCCTATGAAAATCCAACCAAAAGCATTCATATTTCCTTGATCTTTTATAAGAATGATCCAAGGGTCCTTGGTGACATGTACGAGTCATCTACGCCTCAATCCAAGGCATGGTGTGGCCGGTACCACTCAAAGGGTCTCTATTTTGTTTAAAATGGACACGATTTTAAGTGAAAACAACAACTAACGTATGAAAATCTGACCAAACGCATTCAGATTATCTTAATCCTTTATTAGAACTATACATGGGTCCTTTTTGATGTGTACAAGTCAACCCCATCTCAATATGAGGCATGGTGTGGCCACTAGCACTCAAAGGGCCTCTCTTTTGTTTAAAACAGACACAATTTTAAGTGAAAACAACAACTAACCTACGAAAATCCAACCAAACTCATTCGGATTGTGTTGATCCTTTAGTATATTGATCCAATGGTCCTTTTTAACATGTATGAGTCATCCCTACCTCAATCCGAAGCATGGTGTGGCTGCTATCACTCAAAGGGTCTCTCTTTTGTTTAAAATGGACACAATTTTAATTGAAAACAACAACTAACCTACAGAAATCTGACCAAACACATTCGGATTGCCTTGATCCTTTATTAGAACAATAAACGGGTCCTTTGTGATGTCTACGAGTCATCCCCGCCTCAATCTGAGGCACGGTGTGGCCGGTACCAATCAAAGTGTCTCTCTTTTGTTTAAAATGGACACGATTTTAATTGAAAACAATAACTGACCAACGTATTTCTGACCAAATGCATTTTGATTGTGTTGATCCTTTAGGAGAACGATCCACGGGTCCTTTGTGATGTGTACTATTCATCCCCACCTCAATCTGAGGTACAGTGTGGCCGTTATCACTCAAAGGGTCTCTCTTTTGTTTAAAATGGACACAATTTTAATTAAAAACAACAACTAACCTATGAAAAACCAGCCAAACGCATTCGGATTGCCTTGATCTTTTATGAGAAAGATCTAATGGTTCTTGGTGACATGTATGAATCTTAATTAAGTGTTTTATATATTTTTAGGTAAATAATTTGTCCAACCCATGTTATCCCCAAACCAAAAGGGTTCAAGCCACATAGAAAATACATTAGGGTTATGGGGCATTAAATTCCATAAAGGGTATCCAACATGGATGGATTGTGGAATAAAAGCTATTTAATTGTGAATTTAGAGGTGGGTGGATGAGTAGAAGATAATATTGAGACATTGGGATATTATGTGCACTAATGGATGAGGGACATCACTTGTGTGGGTCGTATTGTGAGGTTGTATGATTCCACTAACTATAATATGACATGATTATAAATATATAGTTAGGGGAACAATTATATGTAAGTGAGATCCCATGTAATTATCACATGTTAGATGAGGTGATATTAGGGAATTGTAAATTACAAAAAAATCCTTTCAACACTCACCACTCATGTTCCCTTAATCACACATTTCCTTGATGCAACTGTCGTAGCCTACCACCCTCAAAATCACTATGCCACCAGGGTATCTCAGTTTAGTTTTACATAGATTCTAATGAGATAGCTCATCATCTAGCCAAAATTATATAATCAATGTCAGGAGATGTCTTGGATGACATCTAGAGACTGGGATGACCCCCATGAATTTCATATATTGTGAAAAATTCATGAATGATAACATGAACTAAATTAAACAACTATGATGTCCAAATAATTAAAAAAAAGTGGAAAATCCATGGTGACACCATTTCTGGTTTTTTTGTGTCATAGTATCACTATGGAATCTTTAGAGAAGAATATGTGGCATTGGATAATTAACACCCACTACATCGCGGGCTTGACCATTGTGTCATCACAATCATGGGGCTTGAACCTAAGGTTGTGGATACACTATATAAATTACATAAAACATTATGGATAATTTTAAATAGAGTTTATGATAAGAATCTCTGATATATTGTCTAAATTATTCTATATAGGTTACAAATGTGGTAGTGTTGCGTTTTTCAAGGATAAGGGGTCCACAACATTATTCTTTCTGATGGGCCAGGGGTAAATGAAGAATGATAACATAAATTCTTCTACATTGTAGATACTAACCACCGTGGTGAGGTTTTGAATATGTAATTTGAGTGTTTTTTTGGATGAAAGAGTTATTATCAAAGGGGATATGGATTTACCAACTCCAAGAAGAGGCATTCATGATGGGAATCAGATTCCAAAATGGGTATTCCCCCTGGTTTCTATCCATTTTTTAAAATCTGTTTCAATATAATATAAAATACTAGATATCCATGTGATTTCTAAAATATACATCCCATTTCCTTGGAGAAAAGTGTGGAAACCTATGAATGAGGGCCTCATATTCCTAGAATAATGATGGGGAACTCCAAAAATCAATAACGGTGGAGATTATGAGTGATTGGTAAGGGATGGTGACCTTTTAGAGATTCTACAGTAAAAAGCGTTAAATAGATAATTTTATGTACTTAATTAACTTATGAATTATGTGTTAATGGTGTATGGGTATACTTGTTATATGGGTATACTTTGTCTAATTATCTTATGATTTATGTGTTAATTTTTTATGGGTATACTTGCTTTAATTATCTTATTGAGATGATGATTTATTTTGCAGGTGTTCGGGTGTGCTATTGTAGATTATTTCATAGTAGCAGATAGGTCATTTATCAGTGCTTTTTTAGCACTGATAAATGGTGCTTTTATCATTGCTAAAAAAGCACTGATAAACTTAACATTTATCAGTGCAAAAGAAGCATTGATAAAGGATCAGTTTATCAGTGCTAAAGGAGCACTAATAAAATACTCATTTATCAGTGCTCTTTTAGCGCTGATAAAGTCTACCTTTATCAGTGTTTTTTTAGCGTTGATAAAGTACCCCTTTATCAGCGCTCAGTAAGCGCTGATAAAGGGTACCCCCTTTATGAGCGCCGAGATTTACAACACTTTTTTAGCATTGTTAAAGCCCATTTTTAGCACTGTTAAAGCCCGTTTTTTGTAGTAGTGGCCCCACCCATCCCTGCATGTCCAATGCATTCCTTATATATAGAATTATCAATTTAATTCATGAACAATATGTCTTATGAACAAATATAATTATTGTGTAATTAATATTGATTTATCAATAATTCCCCAGTCAATCAAATACTTTAAATCTATAACACTATATGTATAAATGGTATACAGTTTAGGAAATAATCATTTCCATGATAAAAACAATATGGATATTTAAGAGAAACTTAATATCCAATGATCAAAATTAAGTAAATATTTAAAAGGATGGTATAATTATAATATATCCCTGATGGTGAATAAGTAAAATAAATATATTTTTTAATTTGTGAAAAAAATTAACATAAAAATATCATTAAAAAATTTGAATAAAATATCCTTTTCACATTGAAATTCACTTTTTGAAACTAAAAATTTCACAAATCTTATGGAAAAAAATTATTTGAAAATAACCTTGTAATATTATAGTGGAATATTCAAATAAAAAAATGGTCATTATGGGAGTAAATTCTGTTCATGTCTTATAAGTTAAAATAAAACATTCCTTTCTCACGTTTGTAATAAAATTACCTCATTCAGAAAATGATAGGAAGTTTCCTTTTTAAACATTTTGTAAAAAAGAAAAACATAGGTAAAAATTTCATTTGATAAATCACTGTATAATTGAAAAAAAAAATTGAAAACATTTTAAATAAAATATTTAAATAGAAGAAAAATATATCTGATTAAAAGATAAATAAGAACAATTTTTCTTTTAAATATTTATATTCTTGATTCAAGTTCTGTAAATAAGAAAAGTTAGAATAAAATATGGAAACTATTTAAAATATAAAACTTTAATTGATCTTAAATAATAATGAATAAATATATATTTATGTTAAATAGATCATAGTGGCATTATATACACCACATAAAAATAAATAGGTGTATAATTTCAAATATGTCTCAATGGAGTTAAAATTGTGACAAAATCTCTTACCATAGGTTGACTTGTCACGTAGGTTATCTACCCTCATTTATAATAAATTTATATTTATTATAATTATATACAAGAAAAATATTCATATCTATGATATCATATATGATCCATTTGTAAAATTTTATCACTCTTTTGTTAGCAATCTTTTATTATTATCGTTCTTTTAGGTGTTAACAGCTTTTTTTCAAGTAAATTTTTATTTGGTAGTTTTGGTACTTATACTTTTATTATGGTTTAATTATATCCATAATGTTATTCATTTTATAAATATCATATATATTCAATATATATATATATATATATATATATATATATATATATATATTCATCTATAAAATATAGAGATATAAAAACAAATTATATCATTCATAAATATAGTAGGTCATACGTACGCATGAATGTTGTTTTCACTTTTGAGAAATGGAAAAAAAGAATGGTAACAAATAATTAATCACTAAAAATAATTATTATATCATATATATAATATATATTTATTAAATATATCCTTATTACTATCCATATAAAACCAAAATTAAAAACATATCACACCACTTTATGAAGTTTATAGTCTGCAAGTATGCAGGAGTGACGTTATCGTTTTCCACCGGATTGGAAGGTAAGAAGGTATATATGATATTATTGTTATAGAATAATATTTATTTCATAAATATAAAATATAATAATTAATTTATCTTTATAACCATCCAAGTAAAGTAGTGATGAAAAATGAATGACACCGCTACGTGGAGATGGTAAGTCTTATGTAAGCACAAGTGATGTTTTAGCCTTTATTATGATGGAAAAGAGATATTTTATGGTTGTTCCATAATCATAATAAAATATAATTATATTTCTTTTATTGTTTTTATTATTTTAGGATTTTAAAACACATTAATAGGAATTATAAAAGGAAATAAACTTGAAAGATTTGGTAAAGACGATTACCTCTTCTTCGGTAAACTTCCTTTAGATATCTTCTTAATGGACTTAGGGTAGGTTTTATGGAATGATAAGTGACTATAAATATTATATAAGTATTATGAGAAGATAATTGTGTAGGTTTTTTTTATCTAGATGGCTCAAAGTGGGTGAATAATTAAGAGAATGGTTGTCCTTTAATAAGAGACGGGAGAGTCATTCATGGAATTTATTAAAGTATTTAACTAATATAAATTATATATCATGTTATAATTGATCTAAATTAATATAATTATAATATATTATGAGTATTAATCTAAATACTCTCATAAAATAAAATATGGATCACATTTACCATTATCTTTTGGTTTTAACCATTCGTTAACCCTTTTGACAATTATTGTAATATTATAATTTTCTACACTTTAAGGGTTAATAATGTTACTATAGAATAAAAAACAATCCATAAATGGGACATGGTTGATTTTTAAAACCATATAAAATTAATTTTTTCAAATATGATATTTTTATGAATTTTAAAACATTTCATAAAGTATTTTTTATTATAAAATATCATTAATGTCAATTTTGGAAGTATTCATTTATTTTGAATTTTAAAACTATAAGGAAATAGTTGAATTTGAAAAAAATACATAAAAATATTTATAGTATTTCATGTTTATCTATAAAAAAAATATAAAACAAAAATATACTCAAATAATATTATTTCTTGAGTATTTAATATCTTTTTATTGATTTTTTTCACTGTTTGCACAAGCACTATGTTAGTGTGACATAATATTTTAAGGGAAAAAATTATTTACTAAAAATTAAAAATAAATTACCACATGGAAAAAATAATTTATATTTCAAATAAATATTTATAACTAAACATATCCTCTGTTTATCACTATGTAAAAAATATAAAGATAATAAAACTAAGTGAGTGGACTTTTTTACTTTTCTCTATATAAAATAATTTAAAGGGTCAACATCATGGCCAAATGGAAAAAAGGAAATATATTAGACTTTTTGATAATTGTGTATGATATGTAATCATTAAATAAAATTAAGGCATGTGTTAGGGTAATTCTTTAATCCTTATCATTTTTTAACCTTAATTACTTTATTTACCCATTTACCATGTTTTCAAAATTACTAAAGTTACTATTCATAATGTTCAAAAATAAAAGGAATGTATTTAAATAATCTTTAAATCCTGATTAAAATTTTGTAATTTTTTCTAATATTCAATTCATATACTTTTCATAAATTACTTTTAATATAAATACATAAAATAAAACGAAAAATAGTTTCTATAAAAAAGTGTTTTTAAGCACAAAAATATACTTATACAAAAATTAGGAATAATGATGTTTAAAATTAATTTAATTATATTATATATAATTAAATAATAATTATGTTACTTTGATATCAAATTAAAATAATAATGATACTTTTTAATGAAAATAAAAATGATAGTTTTTCAAAAATTGGTATTTTTCACTATTCACTAAAAAATCAATATTTTCAAAAAAAACACCAAAATTTCACCCAAATATAATTTATATATTATGATTTAAATATTAATATCCTTTTATCAAAGAAAATTTCAAAAAACTAATTATAATTATTTACATATAAAAAAGAAATAAAACCCATTTTTTGTAAAAAATGTGTTTTTAAATAATGAAATGGTTTTAATAAACATTGATTAATTGTTTACTAATAATTAATTAATGAATTTTAATTTAGTAATACATTGATTTATATTTCATAATTTATTTAATCATATTCATACCCTCTAATATAATGGCTAGGTTATAAGATTCATATTTACATAATAATATTTTGTGGTTCGTCTCAATTCAGTGTTTCATGTTGTATACATTATAGAACATAGTGTTATTATTTAAAATTCTTTAGGTATTTAAATGGGACTTTTAAATTACTTATTTTAATGAAAATAAATCAGAGTATTTCAAAAATTGGTATTTGTTACTATTCTCAAAAAATCAATCATTTTAGAAGAATCCAAAAAAATCCACCAAAGTTAATTTTAATATGATGAATTAAAAAATGAAATTTATTTTTAAAAATAAATTTTATGATAGTGTAATAAATAAATTATATTATTTTCTCACAAAAATAAATAAACTAATTTTTGAAGAAAACATATTTTGAAAAAAAAAACGACTTCATTAAAAAATTGACTTCTTAATTTCTAGACATTAATCAATACAGTTGTATTGAGTAGGTCCTATATACTTATATTTCATAATGCATTTAATCTTATTCATACCCACTAAATCGAAAATTATGGTATAATGATCATATTTAAATATTAATATTGTGTGGTTCATTTAACATTAGTGTTACGTGTTGTATATGTTATCAAACATAATGCTATTTTAAAATCCCCCCATTAATAAATTGTACCCTCAAATTTTGATCTTGTGTTCAGTAATCGAGGGTTTAAAATTTAAAAATACCATTATTGAAAACTAACATCGTAAAAAAGTTTTAATAAAACATCCTTTTAAAAAAATAGGAAATACGAAGGTTGCACAATTAGGTTTCTAAATAAGAGAACATTAGTTTGAAGTGAACATATAAAAATGGAGGAAAAAGAAATGCCCAGATAATTATAAAGAGTTAAAGAGAACATTGTTCATAATAAATTGAATGATCTTGAGAAAGTGAATGACGACAAAACCATAAATTGATATTGTGAAAAAAAGACAATCGATTCATCGGGATTGAATCTAATTAGACAACATTTCTGTTTCAAAATCCATTTCCTATTGTTGAGGAATTCATTTACTATCTAGAAATAAAACATAAGGAAATAAACTTACTTGACAAGTATTATTTCATCCATCAATCAATTACCACCAAAATACCATATTTTAAAATAGATGATGGGTATTATATATGAATTTTTCATGGTTGAAGCACTAAAATAAACTTCTAATGGATCACATAAACCATAAAAGGATAAAAATATATTTCGTCAACCTTTAAATATTAACCAAAACTTAAATGGTTACCACAAGATAAGAAAATATTCAAATTTTATAAACATTCATATGAAGAAATAATATATTTTACTTCAAAATTTACACAATAACACTAAAGGTTCAACTTATATTATTCCATAATTAAATAACGTTGTATCCCAATTAACCTTGATAACATCAACATTAAAGAATGTTTTAACATCAAAGGTGATCACATACCTTTTTAATTACATCCCTAAAAATTTAATTTCATTCTTCCCAAATAATATTTCATGCTAAACCAAATTTTAAAATTCAAGGTTGAATATACCTCAACCTAATGATGCATCCCCAAAAATATCATTAGTCTCCATGAGAAATCACTATACATTATTATAATGTAGTGAAAATCACACCAAATTTTCATAAATCAAATTTAGATACTAACCTGAAATTTAATCTCTAGCTTAACCATAAATATCTCTGAAAATATCACCCTATCAATGAAACATTTTTTAATCATCATTATTATCTATTTCCTGCTATCCAATAGGCCATAATTAACATAACATCAATTCATATATTAAATCAAAGGGTTATTTTATCCTTGCTATATTATTCTTCTTAAAACCTAATAAAAGTTTCAAATCACCTAAAAATACCATCACTTAAAAGCTCAAAATATGTATCTATGATTTTTAACTTATGATCAATATTAAACTTATAAACCCATATTGGTATCCATAACTCTTAAGTTAGCTTTACATGAAAAAATATATTCTTCAAAAAACTAACACAATTATTGTTCCTAAAATAAAATCACACATCATTTTCATAAATCAAAAAATGTAATAATATTCATCAAATAATACCTAAATCAAATTTTCAACAAATCGCTAACCAATTTTAAGGTCACAAATACTATCCTATTTACTTCATCAATGTTAATCGTTAAATTATCCCAACTAAAAATTATGAAATTAACACTAAATCAATTTTCTTGGTTATCAGTACCTTTCAACATATTTTTTCAAATACTTAAAGAAAATATATTTAGGAACATTCCTTATATGACTCATGATTATTATTTCCAAAATATATTTGATATAACACTTTTAAAACCTAATTCTCAAATCCCAATACATAAATTAGTGCATTATCTTATATAATTTTGATATTCCCCACACATAAGACATTTAAGTATAAATGGTAAATTAGTATGAAATTTATATCCCTTCATTGAAATCTTCGTTTTTCCTTGAATTTTTTTTGATTTATGCCCTTATTTTTCACACATAAACCATTTTCTCATTCCTTTGATAGATTCCATGGGTGTCACTTTTAACAATTCAAAAATACATGAAATTGATATTTCATTCCTATTTGGTCTCCGCTACTTGATCTATCAATAAACTCTATCATTTTCCTCTTTGGGGATCATGAGAGTTTGTTAAGGTTTAGGTTATTAATTATATACCATGATAACTGATTAAGAAAAATCAAAATATATTTCACAACAATCATCATCCCATTTGGTTTCTCAAATCACAACATTATCCATCACATTCAACAATATCATCATTCCTTTTAGTTCCATCCATTTCCTAATACCAAAAATCATAGTATGAGCAACAAAAATCATAATTTTAAACCATATAATCCTGAAAATTATTCATTGTACTCCTAAATCATGACACTTTATTTTCAATCTAAGACACATTAGCTTTAACCTTGGTCATTATTGGTCATCATCAATTCAAATAATACATAATGGTTCATAAATAAAATGTTAATTAACCCAATAATTTCCCTTGGGTGTGTAAAACCATGTGTTTAGTAAGGGAACACACACTTTACATAGGAATGATTATTGAGATATACTCAAGCAAATATTTTTGGGGTTATTACCCAAGATTCATCTCTACCAAAATTGTGATCACAAATATCATACAGACCAGGATGTAATTCATGGAAAACCATCTCTAATTTATATTTTCCTAAATCTAGTTCACAAGGTTTCTACTAAACATCCTCTAATACCAATAGTAGAAAACCCAAATCTAGTAACCCATAGATATTGTCTACTTTATTGAATTGGAACAATATATAAGGGATATTTTTCTAAAGTATAGATTAGTTTAGTAGTACTGATGAACTAGATACATACATGATTCCTATTTTACATTATAAATAAATTATAAAACATAACAAAAGAAAATGTTTTTCATCCTTAAAACCCATTAAAAGAATTATTCTTCATATCTTAGGGAAAGGAAACAAAATAAGGGTGAGATAAACAGCTCAATAAATTTTAAGTGCAATAAAAGATAACATGATTAAATAAGTCATTATCAATATATAAAGGTAAATAACTAAAAACACATTCCATTTATTCAATCACTTGAGCATGAAATGCATCTAGGGATAATACCAATGCATTAATCTCATGGATAATAAAAAAGGAATTATCAATGAAGTAAATAAATATTATTGGATGACAGGAAATTAGACAACTTGATATCTCTACCATAAAGGCCTTTCATTAAGGCAGTTTAAATTATGTGAAGTCATACACCAAAAACCCATTTAATAAGGATAGCTGGATAATTTTTATCATAAGGTTTATTGATGCATTGAGGGGGTATATAATTATTATATCTAGAAATCATTTCATTTAAAATTCATTCCTTGTATATTGAATTATCAATTTAATTCATAAACAATATACCTTATCAATAAATTTCTATATTGAATAAAGAATTTTAAGTATCAATATTTCCCCATTAAATCAAATAACATTTGAATTAAAACACTATATGTAGAAATGGTATGTGATTTAGAAAATAATCATATCCATGATACAAATAATATAGTTATTTAAGATAAATGTAATGACCAAAGATCATAAGAAATTTAATGATTCAAGAGAAAGTTAACGTCCACAAAATTACTAAGCAAAAAAAATGACCACAAATTCATCGAAAATTTTGGTTTTGTAATAAAATCATGTCCTTATAAGAAATAAAAAAAATTGAAGAAATATATTAAAATAAACAATCATTAAATATATATATTTATAAAACCATTAAAAACTTATAGAAGTATCCAAGAGTGAAAAATAGATATAGTGGTAGAAAAATTCATTAACAACATAAATGTTAAAAACATTCCTTTTGAATTTTTTTAAAGGAATTCAAAAAATCCTTTCATAAAACCATATAAATATTTCATTAAAACCTTATAAAAATTCAATGTTAACATCAAATTTTTTTGGGTAAATAAAAAATACTTTTTTTAAAAAAATTGAAAAATATGAACATGGAAGAAAAATATACCCAATAAAAAAGAGAAATAAGATAATATTTTTTAAAACATTTATCTTTAAATATTAACCTAAATTAAATAATTAATCATAATTAATAAATATATATTCATGTTAAATAACTCAAAGAGGTATTATAGGCACCACGTAAAAGTAAATAGTTTTATAATTCCAAATATGTCTCAATGGAGTGGAAATTGAGAGGAAATCCATACCATTGAAATGAAAATTATTCCATGAAGCTATTATGTGTAACAAATGTAAATCCACACCAACAAAGTGGAAATAAAACAAAAAAAATTGAAGTTAAATTCACACAGAATCTTGACATAACATAGTCAATGAAGTAAAAGTATGATTGCTTCCAACAAAAATGTCCACACCCTCGACTATTGGTTGTGGGGGTTTGAATGTTGCAAAATCATTCATGTTGGGTGTACCATTTTCAAATGCCTTCCAATGAGTTTTTTTCATGGAGCTAGAAACACCCAATGGTTCACTTATTTAAGATGTTTCACAAAACTTTTTTCCAAAGGTGGGTGGTCATTGGGAAATGGCTCTAATGATACTTTGGGGCTCATATTGATCAATAAGATGGGAGTCTAGGATCATCATTCCCTTTTGGGGGAAATTATTACCTACTATGGTTCTCTCTTATAGATTTAATACATATTTATGAATCCTTTATTAAATCCAAAATATGGAATTAGTTACCCTTTAATTAATAATAAATTATTAGCATGCAAGAAATTTAGAATCATATGTATGTATCCAATGTTCTTAATCAATGGAAACATATGTATGAATTTGAGGTTCCTCGTCGATGGAACCCTTTTGTAAATGAATTAAATATTCGTATTTCATCTATTATTGTGATGTGGTTTTTAATCCATTAAGTGTGGTGATCTTGAGTTTATCATCCCCCAAGTGTATGAGAGTTAATTTGATGATGGGATCAGGACCATGATATGGGATTCCTATATATCCTTGTGAAAGGAATCAGAACCCACATAGTTTAGTTCCACTTAATGGGACACATCATATGTTTTATGGTCATGTGACAAGGGCCAAACCATATAGTTTAATATCATGATACATGTATATATTAGTGAAAGTAACCTACACAAAGTTCTTTGTGGAACTTATACCAAATTGGATCAGGTGATATAGAAGGTATGTGAGATACTAGGGTGGATTAGGACCTACTGGGAATGTGGCCCATAAGAAATTAGGGTTGCTTTGGGGTGATGGGTTTGGACCTCTAGGAGGCTTCCTTTGTATCCCATTTGGACGGGAATTAAATCTCATGTAGTTTAGATAGGTTTAAGACCCATTCCTTTGGATTTCCTTCAATGATTTTCCCCGCAGGGGATATGTGGCCCTTTCATATGGATGGTAATGTGGTTTTGGGGCTGACACCAAAAAAAGAGGATGCCCTGTGAAGGTTGAGGCATGTTTTTGGGTCTTACACTGAATTTGAGTCCTATTTGAGGACCCACTCTAATGGAAATCCTCTAAAGGTTTGTCTCGCATGGGGGAATGGACTTTTGAGAGTGATACATGGCATTGATGACCCATTACTATGGATTCCCTCTGAAGGAAGGTGAGAGGAATATCTAGAAAAGTATTATCTGAAGAAAAATGCATATGATCATGCATATTTCATGATCGTCACTAACAACTAATCCCACATGATTCATGATCAGTTTGAGAAAAAAGAGGGATCAAAACCTCAGGAAACCCAAACAATCTTTTTCATCCGCTGGTGGATGAGGTTGGGGATACGGGAGAGAGAAAGGTCTTCAGCACCTGTCTCCTCTCTGGTTTTAGTAACTGAGGAAGATGGGGGGTAGGATGGGTATGGCCTCTTGAAATAAATACTAGCGGATTACTCTAGGAGAGATTCCCTTTTCCTATTTCTAGGGAAAATTGGATGATAAGCCACTGATCCTCAAAAAATGGAAAAGAAATCATCCACTACATCACCATCAGAAACAGGAGTTCCCAGGTCTTAGAGATGATGAGGGAAGGAAACATCCCTAGCCCTTATTTATTACACTGGAGATATCTCGAACTTCCCCTAAGTTTGGGGCCCTCATTATCGAATTGATTCACAAATTTACACACCCGAAGGACCCTGCCCATTAGGTAGGACAAGTGTGGGAAAAATCATACTGAAGGAATGCACAACTGAATAGGAGACATGTTGGCATGTCTTTTTCTATGTTGGTGAAATTTTTGAGGCCTAAAAGGAGGATTGGATTTGGTCTCCCTCATATAGGAGTCCCAAGGAAGGAGGTTCCCAACCATTGGTGGCATGAAGATAGGGCAGGCTGGGTGAGTTGAAGGAGGTCCCTTATCATTTGTATCATGAAGAAAGATCTAAAAGGAGGTTCGTGTTGGGGGGGGTGGGTGAGATGAAGTAGGATCGCATAGGTTAACACTTTATGAGAATAAGTAGGCCCACATATGTGAGTTCTGGGTAAGCCGATAGGGCCTAGTGTTGGGTAGAACTGGGTAAGATGGAAAGTGCTTCCCATAGGGTTGGCCTTCAAGATCTAAAGATAACTTTTGTATTATAGAAAAAATGGGAAAAAAACATGGGAAAGGATTTTATCTAGTCTCCAATGGTTTCCTAAGCTTTCCCTGGAGGGGTCTCTCACATGTATTGGGTTTGGGAGGGTACTATTATGCTAGTACTTTTCAATTAAGGGGAGTGGTTCCTTGTGTAGTTTTTTTTATTTCACACACTGGAGGGAATTTTATCCCACTATTCCTCTTAATTTAATCTTTTATCATGTATTAAAGAGCTACCTAGATAATCTCTAGTGCTTTTGTGAAATACTAGTGTGATCAAAGCTTCTTGGATTCTCTGGGTTTTTTGTTGTCATCTTAAAACCGTGATGAGGATCTAAACTCATGGTAATTTAAATGTTTGTTTTGGGAATACACCTATGAGGATTCCCATATTTTTAAAATAATGAGGATTATCTCAATTAATGGTGATTTGGAACTAGGGGTAGAGCCTTATATGTTGTAACCCAAAATGTCCCTGACCCGACCCAAAAATTTCATGGTGAAATTGTCAATTTCTCATTAGGGTTAGTGATGGTAACAAGGAGACTGGGTCGGAGGCCCGAGACCACAAACTGACACAGATCTTGAGTGTGGGTGCAGGGGTATAGCCCCCATGGTATAGACCAGCGGGTGAGAAGTGCTTCACAAGTATCAAGGCTTTGAAAAAGGTTCGGCTAAATGATGGATCACCTAGGTATGGATTGCCCAGATATCAGTCGCCCAGGAATGGGTCGCCTAGGTATGGGTCACCCAGGTATATGTCACCCAAGTGATGGTTTGGGTGAATCTCCCTAGTGAGGTAAGAAAATGGTAGTTATCCCAAGAATGGATAGTCTACTTGGGTGAAGGAGCTACAAAAAAAATCTCTTACCTTGCTTCTCTATCTGGGAGTTCATCCATCATCAAAAAACTGGAGGAGGGGGAGTTTATTTATAGACAAGTTGGTGGACCTATGTGAATGGACTTTATTGAGGGGGATTTCAAAAAGGGGTGTCACGAATGGTTTACATGAGATCCTTCTATGAATGGCTTTTAAAGGAAATAAAATTACTCTATAAAATTTTCTTGACTTCGGATAGTCTAAATTTTGATCTGTAAATTTTTTTGGGCTCCTTGACTACTCTAATCAATTCTTGAGAAGTGAAATTTGATTTTGGGTTATTTTATGACTCCAAAAATTTCTCATATGAAACTCAAAAATTAATCTTATGGTATCAAAACCTTTTATTATTTATTTTAGAATCAACTACCTACTCTCAGAGGAAGGTTCTCACCACTGTTCCATTGGATTGGGAATCATTTCTGAGTAATCTACATCCCTTGGTGTGTGATAATTATTTTGGGACATGGAAAATAAAATATACTACTTCTGGTGTAGAGACACATTTTTACTCAAACTCTAAATTTTTTGTTTAAGTGAGGATAACATCATTAATTCTATGAAAAATTGCATGGAATACATTTTTTGTTTTCAACAATGACCTAGTGAATGGAAATTGAGTTAAGAATCCCCTTAAATCAAGTTTTACATACCTCATAAGTTCTTTTAAACTCCTATATAATAAATTAATATTTATTATACATACATATCAAAACTATATAAATATATATAATATCATATTTTATCCATTTATAATATTTTATCACCATCTTTTAAACAATCTTTTATTATTACCATTATTTTGGGTGTTAACTACTTTGTTTTTCATGTATGTTTTGATTCACTAGTTTTGTTCCTTATATATTTCCCCTAGTAAAATCATATATATAATGTTATTAAATATATAAATATTTAATATATTTAATATATATAGGTTAATCCATAAAATAAATATATAAAAAAATAATTACACCGTTCATGGGGATGGTATGTCACATGTACGCATGAATGTTGTTTTCACTTTTTGATGGATGGAAAAAAAACAAATGTAAATAATAATTCACCTTTATATGATTATATTTATTTCATATATATTTTATATATTAATTAAATATATACTTATTACCATCATGTTAATAGTAAATGAAAAACAGATCAAATCGCTTCATGGAGGTGGTAGTCCACCCATACACACGAACGAAAAAATCATTTTCCAATGGATCGGAAAGTAAGAAGGTAGATATGATATTATAAATCTACAAGAATAATTATTTCCTAAATATAATATATATCCATTATTTCCATCTATATAACCATCCAATTAATGTAGTGATGGAAAACAAATTTCATCGCTATGTGGAAATGGTAAGTCGTACATATGGACAATTGATGTTTTCACTTTTAATAGGATGGAAAAGAGATGGAATATGGTTATACAATAAAAAAAATAAAATCTATGTTTATTTATTATAATATATTTATTATATTATATTTATTATTTTAGATTTGGTATAATATATTTATATTAATTATAAGAACAAATAAATTTGAAAGAGTCAGTAAAGATGATTACCTCTTCTTTAGTATACTTCTTTTAGAAAGCTTCTTAAAGACCCTTGAAATGGTATGTTAAGAATAAAATAACCTATAATTCATGTAAAGTGAATTTTAGAATTTAATTTTTTAGGTTTTGGCCAATCTAGGTTTCTCAAAGTGATATAAATAAAAGATATATTGGGTGTCCTTTTATAAGTGATTATAGGGGCAATCTTGGAATTTCTTAAAGTATTAAATTAATATAATATATTTTTCTTGTATATATTGACAAAAATTAATATAATAAAAAATATATTAGGATTAGGTAAAATAATCTCATCCAATAAAATTTTTACAGGTTTTTATTATTTTTTCACCCTTATCTTTTAGTCTTAACCACCTGTTAACCTTTTTGACAATTAACGCAATATAAAATTTTTCAACCCAATAACGATAAATAATGTTATGATAAAATGAAAATTAGACCATAAATGGAAAAGGGCTGAAATTTTAAACCGTTAATAATCCCCATTTCTTATTTCATGATTTTATTTATTTTTAAATAATTTAAAAAAATTATTTTTATAAAATATCATTAATGTCATTTTTGAAACTATTCATTTAATTTGACTGTAAAAAAATCAAGACAATGATGGAAGTCAAATATAATAATTTAAAACACCACTAATATTTTATATTTATATATAAAATTCATTTTATTCAAAAATTATTTGAAATGGTATTACTTTTAATATTTTTAAATCATTTATTTTATTTTCTATTAATTTAATAAATACATTTTCATCATTATTTAAGCATTTAGGCTAATTATTCAGTCACTAAAAATTAAAAAAAGTTATCATAACAAAAATAAATTAATTATGTTCAAAATAATAATTTATATTTGTTCATGATGTAATCTTATCCTTATGTGAACATATATAATAAGTTTAAAGTAAGATAGTGACATTTTGGAATTTTTTTACTTCAAATAATATAAATGTCATTACTAAGGTAAAATGGAACCAATATTCCATATATTTGAATTTGAGATGGATATAGAGTAATTAATCTCATAAAATAAAAATATTCAAGTGTTGGGTTGATTTTTAATTCCTTATCACATTATTTTTAACCATAATTAATTGATTTACTCTTTACCAACGTGATAAATTTTACCACGGCTAGTATTCATAATTCCAAAAAATAAAATAGAAATATTTAATAAAGTTGAACCACCTAATTTAAAATATGGTATCCATTTTTCATGATTAATTTTCTATAAGTGACATAAATTAATTTTAATATTAATTTATAAAAGGAAATGGAAAAGAGTTTTTAGGAAAAAAATGTGTTTTTAAGTATAAAAATTAACTTATATCAAAATCCCAAAATTATTTTTTCAAATTTGATTATTCTAAATAAAATAGATAAAATTTTACTTTAATAAAAAACCCAAAAATATAATGAAACTTTTATATTACTTTATTTAATGAAAATAATTTAAAGCATTTGAAAAATTTGTATTCTTCACTATTCATTAAAAAATCATACATTTTATAAAAAATCCAAAATTTTCACCCAAATTTAATTTTAATATTTTGATTTAAAAAATGAGTTTGTTTTAAATAAATTTTATAAAATTTTTATAAACTAATAATATTATTTACTCAAAAAAAATTAAAATAATTTTGGAAGAAAACATATTTTGAAGAAAATTGTCTTTATTATAAAATTGAGTGCTTATTTCCTAAGAATTAATAAATACATTTTTACTTATTGGGACTTATATATATTTAATAATTCAATTAATAATATTTATACCCACCAATTCAACGGCTATATTATAACATTCATATATAAATTGTAATATTTTTTTGTTTATTTAAAGTTAGTGTTACATGTTGCATACACTATCAAACATAGTTTTATTTTAGAATATTTGGGTATTTTAGCTTTGGTTTAAATAATATATTTGGTATATGTATCTATCTACTTGTCATAATTTTATCTTGAGGATCATTTTTTATACAGACTATTTATTGATTTATATCTACTAATTTCTTTTTTGATGAGTTATTCTTATTGTGAAATCATTCCTATTGTTTGTTTTTTAAGCATGGGAACTAGTCTCCAAACCATGGGGATTATTAATTCCCTTAGATCTATGTAATAATTGATTGAGGTACCATTTGGATGGGTTATATATGTAGGATTGTAAAAAAAATCGGTATTATAGGGAGGTTTTGTCCTTTCTTAATGTTAGTATGCAGTTTAGGATGTCTTGGTTAGAAGGAGAGAAGATTATTAAGACTTAATGGGTGGGTTATGAGTGAGTTTCTGGATAGATATCATTATAAATAGCCTTAATTATCCATGATTTTTTATAAAAATGTGTTTTGAGGAGTTGTTTGATCTAATTCTAGACATTTCTCAAAACATTAATCTGATATTTGTGTTCCTAGTTGAAGTATAATTGATAGAGTTGATGATCTCATGTCTCTTGACTGAATTTTACCTTATTTTATATTTATGTTTAGTATCACCATGCCCACAAGAATACATTTTAACATAACTTGGGAGAGAGATACTAACTCTAGTTTACCATAACCTTATAGAGGTTGTCGTCTGTGTAATCCAAGCTCTAGGATAAGTACTTTCACCTATTTCTATTTAGGATTTAAATTTTTACCTTGGAGGGGTGATAAAAAAGATCATACCCTGGAGTTTTTGTGCTTGAATCCACTGTATTTTTAGGGTACCAATCATCCCCATGAGGTATATAAGTGGTTGAAAAATATGGAGCAACTCTTTTAGTTTTTTGAGATGTCTAAATCTATTAAGGTGAAATGTTTCATCTTCAAACTTGAAGGACCTAGAATATGGTGGTGGGATTCTATATTTTTGGTAGGGGAAAATGTGGATTTGGAGTGTAAATACTTCAATGATCTTTTCACATACTAATCACATCTATAATCGATGGTATTGGCTAAGTCGATGGAGTTACTTAATCTTCATCAAGGGGAGTAAACAGTAAATTATTATTCCAATAGTTTTTCTGAACGTTCTCATTTCTCACCTAAGGTGGTATTGAATGATAAGATGAAATCCTATAGGTGTGTGATGGGTCTTCGAGAAAATATCTAATATTATGTTTTCATGTCAAATCAAACCTTGTATGTTTATGTTCTGGATAGAGTTATAATGGTGGAACTATTCTTGGCTAGTAATTTAGGGTTGACATGAGTCCCTATTACTTCTAATGGTGGCTTGATTATTCCATTTAAAGGGGAGAGGAAGTTAGATGAGTCTTATGGTGGAAACTATAGTGGTGGATCTCGGTAACATAATTTTTCTAAATTTTCTATAGTATATGTCAAAGTACCAATAACTTGATTCTAATGTAGAAAATTTGGGTACTCGAAGCATGTTTTCATGGAGTTTCTATATACCTGAAGCTCCTATGTATTATTAGTTCACTTTTATAGATTTTTCATGCTTTTACCACTCTAGATAGTGGTACAGGCTTGACAGTACTTGGAGGATCTATGGAATAGTCATATGCTTCAAGAAAAAAAGGTTTCCCACTACTGACATCAAGAAAAAAGATTCTTCATGTACTGGATGGTTCTTTAATGAAAGTTGATGCGGGCCCTATGATACTGAGAGGTAACATTACCATTTTTTCATCTTTAGTGATTTTTTTATTCAATATTGGTTCCTCTCATTTCTTCATATCTACTCAAACTATGAAATTATTTAGTCTTCCTATGCATATCATGCATTATGTAATGCATATTTCTAATCCACTCAGGATAAAGATATAGTAGGTTATCTAATTCCCCACTTGTACTTTCTATTTATCAAAAATAGATATTTTCTATGACTTATTTTTTCTAGATATGAAACCTCTATATGTCATTCTCTATATAGTCCATTCGATTGTTCATAAATCATGAATTGGATATTATCTTTCATGGGTCTACTTTACTTACCCTAATGGGGAGTGTCATGTCTTTTAGGGAGAATGGGACTCCAGGTCTTTTCAAGACAACCCTCTTCTTTTAGAGTTGGGTAGGATGATATCTATGTTTTCCTTTGAAATGGAGTAAATATATTCATGTTTTAATCTTTCTCTAGTAATTATTGAGTCTATTGATGTTTTTTCATTGGAAATTTTGGTTTTTTCAAGTATAAGAGAGGTACAGTTTTTAATTGAATTGGTTTATGGTGCCTAGCCTAAATATATCCCCTCTTATTGAATTTCAGATGATAAATAGAAAGATTTAATGAATCAATTGATTGACTTGATATCCAAAGGTTTCACAAAACTTAGTGTATCACTTATGTAATAACCCATGATTTTCCCTAAGAAGGATGAAAAAACCATTAATTTATTCATTAATTACTAAAATAAGAATTAGGATACAATAAATAACAATTATTTGTTTCCCCATATAAATGACTTATTTGACCAGCTAAAATATGTCAAGTGGTTCTCAAATATTGATCTTCAGTTTGGTTATCACCAGCTCAAGTTCAAGGTGTTTGATATCCCTATGAATTATTTTAAGATCAATTATGGTCATTATGAGTACCTTGTTATGCCTTTTGGTCTAACCAATTATCCTACTATGTTTATGGAGTTGATTTATAGGATTTTCCACTAGTACCTTGGTTATTTTGTTGTGGTATTTATGGATAACATATTGGTTAACTCTAAAAATGAGGAGGACCATTTTCTCCATTTTGTAAAAGTTTAGTAAATATTGAGAAATCACTAACTATTGTTCAACCTATCTACTACCATTTCTAGATTTTGGTGGTAAATTTTTTGGGGTATGTGGTTTCTGAATAGGGAATTTCTATTGAACCTGAGAAATTAAAAACTACCAAGTTATGGGAGGAACCATAGAACTTATTTGAGATTTATATATTTTTGGGATTGGAATAGTATTACCACCAATTTTTGAAATATTTCTCCAAGAAGAATTCTCCATTGACCTCTCCATTCATAAGGGAGTAAATTTTGTATGGTATTTAAAATTTCAGGATTCCTTTTATGATTTAAAGCATCATTTATCTTTAGATCTAGTATTTACTCTTCCGTGGGATAGGTAGGGATATGTGGTCTTCTATGATGCATTGAGATCGGGTTTTGGTTGCATTCTCATACAGGGTGATCACTTGGTGTCTTATAGTTCTTATTAGCTTCAGCTTAATGCGAATAATGATCCCACACATGATCATGAACTTATAGATCTGATTCATGATCATAAGAGTTGGTGGATTTACCTTTTTTTTAGAAAGGTGTACCATTTACTATAATCATTAAAGCATAAGTTATATCTTATTGAAAAAATATTTGAATCTCTTAAATAGGAAATGGGTGGAGTACCTGTAATCTTTTAACATTGACATTGATTACACCCCTAGTAATGGTAATATTGGAGATGATTATCTAAGTAGGAATCTTCCATCCTAGACATTAAATGATATTTAGAGGAGTGGAATCTGATGGATCTCTATGCCTATATGTATTTGGGAGTCCAAGAGGATGGGACTAATTTTGTGTTTCTGAGTGTTTAGTTGAATTCCTCACTTCTTAAGATGATTCTTTAGGGTAAGCGTCCTGATGATAAGTTTTGAGGCATTAGAGAGTCTTTATATGGTGAGAGAGCATCGTAAAATGGTATTTATCTTTTTAGGGTATCCTTTTCTTTAAGAATATATATATTGTTCTTCTACCTATGAGGTGGTCTATAATGGGTTATTTTAATCCCTCCCAGTGGGTAGTAATCTTGAGAACAACAAAGATGTTTTATAACATGAGGTATAATTTATGGTGATCAGGTAAAGGAAATTGTTTATTTTGTTTCTCATTATTATAATTGTTGGTAGACTAAGGCTGAGCATCAGATTATTTCATGTCTTATTCATCCCATTCAATTACTAACTTGGAAGTGGTATGAGGTCTCAATATACAGTACAGTTGGTTTTTTCCATTCACCTTGAGGAAATAATGTGATTGGGTGGTGATTGACTAATTGACCAAATTAACTCACTTTATTCCCATTCATGATACAACCAAAGTTATGGAATTGGGAAATTTTTATGTACAATATATCATCAAATTTATGAATTTCTATTTGCTATAGTTTCTGATAATGACCCCTGGTTTACATATCATTTTTTAGAGGCCTCCTAGAAGCAATGGTATCTTTGGTAAATTTTTGTATGATGTACCATCCTCGTATAGATAGTCAGATGAAATTACCTATATCGATTCTGTATGAAATTATTCATGTGTGTTTCCTTGACTTTGGAGGAGCTTAAGATTTCCATTTGAGAATATTTTATTTTTCATACCATAACAATTACTAATCATCTATTAAGATGGTTCTATTTGAAGCATTTTATAGCATACCATAGAAATATGTGCTATGTTGGTCAAAGACTAGTGTATCTTCCTTAGTGGGACCTAGTTTGGTCGAGGAGGAAACAATAATGATTTAGTTAATTTTTAATGTAATGGTAATGAACAATTGATAATATAAGTCTCATATTGATCATAATCTATTCCCTTTTTCGCTCTTGGTTGATTACAAAATGATTTTGAGAGTCCCTACTCGGTTTGGTCATTGACGACTTGTAAGATAGAGGAATTTTTCATTGAGATACATGGGTCCATTTTTTATTATTGAGAGTATTGGAAGGGTGGCATACTATTTGGATTATCCACCTCAGATGACATCGATCCATAATGTGTTTCACACATCACAACTCAAGGAGTATCTTTCAGATTCATCTCATATTTTGGACTAGGAGAACCTCGATGTGGAATTGGATATGACCATGACTGAGTATCTTGTTCAGATTATAAATTCCCAAACAAAGGTTCTTCCTCGAAATTCTATACCCTTGGTTTGGGTGTTATGGTAGTATGGTTCTGATTCTCATGAGGCATGGGGGTATGAGGCATTAATAAGACATTAATGGCCTCACCTATTTGCTATAGATTCTTCTTGATAGGATTTCTTGGGGCATAAAGAATTTAGTGTGGGGAGAATTATAACATACCAACACCAACTTTTAGGTATGAACCTTAGTTTATTTTGAATATTTTTTTTATACCAATGATATCTGGTTTTACTCATTGATTCTTTATTTTTTATATTTTTTCAAACCTTTAGAGGGGTTGGGGTCATGTTTTGATCCTTTTTTAAGAGGCTAAGAGATATCTAAGGCATTTATCTTAGGAGTGGTCATGGTCTAGTTTTTTTAATAGCTACAAGAGGCCCATCAGCTAGTTGGTGGGAGGTTAGCAGTGGGGTCTTACGACAAGAATCCAACTATCCAACTAGTGAGTTCCACTGGCCATCCAGTGGGCCACTAGTATAAGGGGGCTCCTATATAAACTCCACCAGTAAGTAAGTGGGGTTCTTAAGCCAACAGATATTCTCCCAAGTGACACTAGATAGCTAGTAGGATACAACAACAATCCAGTGACACCAATGTGGCCAAAAAACAATATAGTAGTATCATAATTCTATTTCACTTAATCTATATATTATTACTAATCTATTATCACTCAAACCCATTTCAATCCCAACTATTATAGAGAGCCTCTTCGTGTGAATTTTTCCCTACCATCCATGTTTCTTCAAGGATCGAAGTGCTGTTTGAAGCATTTAATCTCTCTCGGTAATTTTTTCCTAGATCTATAAATAAATTACCTTATCACCCATGTTTCTTATTCATCAAGTGGTGTGATATATTTATTTTTTATTGTATTTGAGTTTTTATTTGGTATTTATGATTCTAGGATTCTCCCTTGACTGTTCTAGCCATCTACTCTTCATCGGTGGATTATTGGTTGGGTGATTGTTGATCTTGTGATTGAGTAAGGTGGTTTAGTAAATAAATTCTTGTCATTTGAAATTGTTATTTCTTACTTAGTTTAATTTGAATTTCTAATTGTTTTAAAAATATTTATTTTATTTTTTGATAAATTATTTTTAAATTTCATGGTGTGTATAATGAAATTCCTTTGAAAATTTATTTTTAAATAAAGTGTTTATTTCTAAAAATGGTCATGAATTGAAATGGTTGATTTAAAACATAATTTTGATGAATAATTTTGATAATAGAAGGTAATAAATGCTTTATAATTTGAAATTATATGAATTGGTTTGAAAGGCATGAGTTTTGATGAAAACCGTTTGTTGTTTGGTTTCTAAAATAAAATGACATGTTTCAAAACATGAACTTAGGTACGATTGAAAAATTTGTTTAAAATTATTTTAAATTGATTGAAATAAATGATATCCACTTGTATGTTTGATTTACTTGAAGCACATGAGATCCTAGTTAGTTAGGATAATGATATGTGTTCTAGGTAAAACTAATTTATTATATTTTGATTGACGATGAAAACAATACTAAAATATCTTAAAGGAATGGAGTTTATTCTTTGGGATCATCTCTTATTCCCCCTAGGCATGGAATCTAGGAAGTGTGTTCACACCAAGATCTCAAATTCACAAAGATTGTGTGGAAACTTGTGACTCAATATAACAAAACCCTGAGGCTTATAACCATAGTTCTACGATACTAAAGGATTTATACATGCTAGTTTTTTATTTAAATTATCATTCATTCCTATTTTGGTATACATAATTTGGCATGCCTAGTTTAATAAGTTTTCTCATATAAGCCTGTTTTTAAGTGAATGAAATTTTTACCTATTTTATATTATCTATTGAAATGATTTGTAAATCATATTTTTATATAAACCATGAAAATATTTCTATGCCATTTTGTATTTAAAATTGATCATATTCTATTTATTTAAAATGGATCTATTATGTAATACTTGGTGAAATACTATTAGGATTTTTCTCACACCCTACTTGGTGATATCCTACTAGGATTTTTTTCTTACATACTACTTTTTCCTTTGGAGGTAGTGGGTGTTCTTGATTAGTGATACCTTGGGTGATGTTGGTGACCGGTGGAGCATGTGATCTGCTTGTTACATGGTGATCTTGAAGTTTTTTATTTGATGGTTGATTTGATGGATACTGGCATTGGTGTCCTAGGAACAATTATTTTTACTTTGGATTACATGTATATTCATATATTTGAATATTACTAAAATATCTTATAACATATTGTTCATTGTTCTACATTAAATTAATGTAATAATGTCCTAGAGTATCTTTTGCATTAAAAATATCATATCAGTTATCCACTATCATAAGAACCTTGAAATGACATGATGGTATTATTAGATTCATTTCTACAATTAGGTAATGTTCTATGATGGGAAACATAGAATGTGGTTGTTAGGTATGATTACCCGTAAGTGGATGAGGCTTGTTCTTAATAAGTTAACACTTGGTAATATCTATGATAGGGGATTATGATAATAGACCAGTAAGTAATAATTCCACATGTTTTGGTGTTATCAGATATTCTTATCTTCAAGCATGTGTAATGTTCCTTAGACTATAATATTATTATTAAATCATATTATGACTCACACACATATATGTATTTCATAAACCATGATGATTTTTTTTACAGATAAGTTTGATAGTTTAGGTGTATCAAGAGTTATGTTTAATTATTGAATAATATAAGGAATGATTTATCCCTTCCATCTGCATGGAATTTGATATGTCATCCCACTAGTTGGAATAGAATCATCGCATTAAATTCCATGTCCATGGTTTAACGATGTGTTTATTTCAGATACATAAATAAATATTTATCATGAATATAGGTTGATGCCACAGATGTAAAAACTACTTGATAATATACTGTGATAAAAGAATTATATTGCACAATGAGAGTTTAAATATTCTTATCGATGTCGTGTCATTAGGTTATTTATCTTGGGTTCCTTGACCCACTAATGAACAGTAATCTTGTGCTTTAGGCAATAATTCCTAATGCCAATGATAAATAATCCTAGAGGTTCACACACTAAGTATTTCCATTAATCTATATTAAATTCTGTTTTAATTTAATTAATATAATAAATATATTCTCAACATTGAGGAATAATTTTATTCATGTTTTATCAACCATAAATATTTATTTAATATTTAATAAATATTTATTTAGTAGTAAGTGAATAAAATATTTATTTATAAATAAAATATTTATTCATGTATTCAATAAATAGATGGCTATGTCTATTGGGTAGGTTTAATCAAGAATTGAGAATCATTGCACATAATAGATTTCTCTCTCAAATCCCTCCTCTCCTCCTCTCAAGAATGAGAAGAACCCATTCAACGCTGAAAGAAATTATAGCAACCAAGATGAACAATGAAATATGATTTATTCTCTATGCTAGCACTTGAAAATCAATTGGTTTTGTTTAGAGATCAAAGGAACATGTGTAGATCATCACTGGATGGATTCTACACCTAGATCCGTATAGCACAATGATAGTAATCTGAAAATGGGGTTTTGGATGATCAACATCTACATTGGAGAAAGATCCTAAGACAAGGTATATCTTTTCCTTTGATCATAAATAAATTTATTAGAAATTTAGTTTGAAAATATCTTCTTTGGGTTCTAGTTTTTCTCTATATCAATATTTGGTTGAAAATTTTCATTGGTCGTGGTGTTCACATCATGGACAATATTTCCAATGATCCACCAAATCAACAAAACCTTTATGTTTATTCACCCACCATGGATATTCCACTTCACCTGTAACCTATAAGATGTATCAAATAGGTTTTATTTCAAATTTATAATTATTTATTTTATTATTGATCTATATGCGCAATAGTGGTTAGATTTTCATTTCAAGAATAATTAGTTATTTAATATGATTTTTTATTTAACATGACATTGACATATTAATCATAATCATTAAATGTTTCATTTTATTAAAGGGTTGAGAACATATAAAGAGTGGTTGAAGATTTCATCAAGAAGTACCAATAATTCTGGTCAGTAAGACTAAGTTACATGGAGTGTAGCTGGAGCACAAGTTATGTACCCATATGAAATGCATATGTACAAGTCGTGGGATACATGATATTTCAAGTAGAAATTAAATGTGGTGTATTTATTACACACTATGTGTATACAAGGCTAATCTATCACACAACTTCTTGAATTAAACGGCGTGTAGCTGGTGTACATGTTGTGTAGTTTTCATGGTTTTGTGGAAAAAATCACACAAACCATGTGGTCAAATATATAGTCAAAATTATTTGAGACTATGATACTAGAGTAATAATGACATAAAAATGTTTATACAACAAAAAAATTGTATATTTCACTATTTCTCATTTCTACAGCAGTCCTTGATCCATTTAGTGAGTCAAGAATACACACGGCTAGTGTAACACACAGTGTGTAGCTGAAGTATACGTTGTGTGGTCCCACATCCGAAGAAAATGATTAGTCTTTCAGTGGGTTGTGTAGACTAATTGAAAGAGTGATACATTGAATGTAGATGACAAATACATATTATGCAGTCCAGCTGAGGTTCCACATCAAATCCCCAAGCATGTATCTCAGGAACCTGACAACTAAGGAACATGACATGTAGCTCATAAGTACATTCCATGTAGTCTCCAAACAAAGGATATAATTAAAGTAAATTAAATTACTAATTACAGAATTAAAACCTTATTATATTGATTAGAATGTGATGTGTCTGAAAATTTAATAAAGGTTTTAAAGAATTATTAAATTCTAAATTAATTTATTTTAATTATCTATAATTATTGGTTCTATTTTTTATTTTTAATAAATTCACTTATAATGGATATCTCTAAGACAATTCAGATATTCATTAAAATAAAAGAGAATTAATTATTTAATTAAATAATAAATTAATTAATGTAAATGTGTTTATATTAATAATAAATAATTACTATAAATGAATTTTATCTTGTATATTTTTGTGTATTTGTTGTATGTATGAAGATTCTTGATCTTGATCAAGACCTGTGTTTGCATTTTTTTTTATTTACTTTATTTTATTTCATGGTTCGTAAATTTTTAATTATTAAATTAAACAATAACCTCTAATTCATCCCTCCATCCATTATAATGTAGGACTTGTATGTCCATAGTGATTTATATAATTCCCCTTAATGAATCCTTAGCTTCCACTCACTTGTGAGTGATTTATAAATAAATGTAATAAATAGAGTATCCAAAGACACATGAAGGAGGTTTAAGACAAAACATAGATGATGATAACCCAAGTGATACACAAGTGGACAAGTTTAATATTGTAACTCATGCCAAGACTGACATAAGGATTTTTTTTCCTTAGGTTATAGGTTGATTTACTATCTTCTCAATAAATAAAACATTAGACAAGCTCATGATTTGTTCATTTATTTATTTATTTATTTCCATATTATGCATTATTTATTTTATAGATGCAAGACTATGATCACATAAACAAATAAATTAATGTGAAAAGATAGAATTTAATTAAATGTATTATGTATAAATGTTTATCAAACATGGTTAATAACTTAAGTAAAATGCACTTTATGTTAACAAAACATGTAAAGGATAAAACAAAAAAATATATTCATGATAAAAAAAATCCCCCAAGTTAATATTAATTCATTATACCTTCCATAATCTAAAATAAGATGGAATAATAGTTAAAATGTCAGTTTGGACAACATTGGGGGAACTTTTAATTATAAAAAAATATTAACAGAGATAGTGGATTTACATAACTAAATTTATATCGAATTTAAGAGTCAAATTATATTCAATAAAAATTTAGAGGTAAGGGTTGAGGAAATCCCATTTAATTTTTCTGGATTTGGGAATCCATTCAACAAATCAAGGAGCTGCAAGTCTACAGTCGTAAAGACCACCTACCTAAATACATTCTAATGATTCTCATCACCATGGTCAAGATAATAAAGAATGGAAATATAGATCCTTTCCACTGGAATTTTGTCTGTGATAGGATATTCTAAGTTCAGTGGTCAGGGTTGTTGAGACTTGGTAAAATAGTGAGATTCTTAATAAAATTATTTTTATTATATCTCACATAAATTATAATCAATTAAAGTACTAATAATGTGATAAATTATAATTATAGAATAAGGGAAATCATATCATTCACTTTATCCCAAGGATCTATATTGGAGAAAGACAATCTCCTCATTGGTAATAACATTCATGAATTGTTCAAATTCCTTTGAGTTGTGCTTCCTAGGAACAATAATATAATGTGCTTGAATATTCATTACATAATCCACCTAAAAAGGAGGCGAGTGATGAAGATAACCTTGTCTATGAAAAACCACTGAACGACATGGTCTACATTCAATGTTTTATGTTTTTTATAATTCCCCATGATTTTAAAAGAGGAACATAAAATTTTATGGTATATATGACATGAAACATAAAGATTATATGAGAATATAACACCTTTATACTTTATGATATATTTATTTTTAAATAAATTCAATCTCTTTGATTTCTTGCGATGCATGCAACATCGGGTTTAAATGAAACACTGTACTCTATAAAAATATTATTATTCAAATATTACCATTATAACCTAGTCATTAAGTTGGTGGGTATGAATTGAAATAACTAAATTATGAAAATAATATGGTTTACACAAGTATAAAATCAGTTCAATGGATATCTATTTATTATAAATAAAATAATCACCATTTGAAAGAAAAAGAAATGTTTTCTAAAAAACCGTATTTTTATAAAAGATGGTTTAGTCGTACATTGCACACATAATTTAAAAATAAATATTACCATTTTTAGAAAATTTAGTTTCAAAAATAAAAAAACTTAAAATATAAATGTCAAATTTTTATTTGGGTAAATTTTTGATAATTTTCTAAAAAGATTAATTTTTTTGATGAATAGTGAAAATACTGATTTTTATTGAAACTTTATTTTCATTTAAATTATTTACAAAGTTAAATAACATTTTACATTTGTTTTAAAGTAAAATTAGTAAAATTATATTATAATATAACTAATTTAAGTCATTTTAATCGATTTTATATTGAATTTTTATATTAAAACATTATATAAAAATGAGAATTTTCTCTTTGGAAAACCACTCTTTCATCGCGTCTATGGATTAATTTTAAATTGAATTCTGAAAATTATGTGAAATGAATTTGAAAAAATGGATCATGTATTTGGAATAAAAAATTATATTTTCTAATAAGTTCAACTTAATTATTAACCATAATGAATAGTGAAAAGAGTAAAAATTATTTTTTTGTAGTTAAGGTAAAAATTGAATTACCTGGGGTTAAAAGAAAAATATAAGGGTTAAAATGACCTAAATACTTGTCTAATTTCTATTTTATAGCCATATTTTGAACCTATAATCTCTAATGTTAGATACTTATCCATTTTTTATCCTTATTTCATGTGAAAAACAAGGGTACAAATGATTATTCTCAAAAATTTCAAGTGTGTCATCTCCCCCACTTATAAAATGACACTCCATATCCTCTATTATTTACACTCCCAAATATATTTGGATAAGCCAATCCCTACCCAAATCTCAGCCTTAATTCCATCCTCATATCCTATAGTCCTTTTTTATATCATAAATATAATCTAGTTAGGATTTATGTTCAACCTAATGAGGTTTTTTGAAGAAAAGGAAAACAGTTTAACTATGCATTTTAAATTTACATATTCTTATAACTCATTATATTATTATTTATATATTCTAATATAATAAAATCTATATTAACCATATAGGAAATAATTATTTTTCTCACTTAGGCTTACAATTTTTTATTAGTGATATGTTTCTTAATCTGAAAAAGTTGGAGTATGTTCCAATAATGGATAAAGTTTCTGAATTTTTCACAAAACCTTTATCGAAGGAAGAATTTTTCAAAATTATGTTGAAAATGGGTTTCAAACCTATTTCCCTTTAAGGATTAGGTTAATTTTCTCCCTCTCTCATCTATTATTTTTATAGTTTTTTCAAAGAGAGAAAAAAATATTTCATAAATCTATCCATTGGTATGTGCTATACCTTTTAAGGAAACATGTATTTTGGGGAAGTTGTGGGAAATCTATGATCTCTACATGTAAGTGTGTGAACTATTCTAATAGTTTTTTTGAATTGTTTGTAGGAAAATTTTCTTTATTGTAAAGTGAATGAAGTAATGAGAGGTGAAATTCTAAAAAATTATGAAGAGGTGGAAATTTGGAAAGGTTGAATACTTGATGTTCCTAAGGCACTACTTATGGAAAACATGGTTTTGTTATCAATGATTATTGTTTCCTAAAATGGTATGTGCTACAACTTTTAAGGAAGAATGTATTTAGGGGGATTTATGGTTAAGTATTGATATCAACATGTAATTTTGTGAACTATTCTAACAACTTTTAAAAGTGCTTGTAGGAAACTTTTATTTATAGGAAACTGAAAAGTCAAAGAATTTTGTGATGTTGGTACCAACTAGGTTGGAGATGGTTTTTCAGATGATGAGAGAATTTATTTATGATTATTTTTTATTTTTATTTTCATTAAGTAAAATCACATCACTTTGACAGTTTTAATGAATGAGAAAAAGGAATACCAAGTCTCAGAATATCAGACCCAAAGTTCTTAAGAAAGTCTATCGGTTTTAGTTTTCTGTTTTAAAAGTGTTTCTAGAAGAAGTTGTATTTCATACTCATATTGTGTCTAAAATGAAGTTTTCAATGATAGTGAGATGTTTTATTGTATTATTAATGTCTTTCAAGATATTCAACACTAAATCTAACAATGATTTTATGCCTTGAACTTTCTAAAATTTCATAATTTAGTCAAAACTTATGATCCAAGATTTGTGAAATAAAGTTATAGAAAATATGTATGATCTTTTCAGAATTTTTACAATAAATTTGAGTTTATATTAGAAAGACTGAAGGTGATGTAATGATAAGAAGTCATATAACTTTCCAATTTAAGTCAGACAATTATTTTATGATCCTAATGTTCTTAACATCATGAGGAATTCATGATACAATAAAGGGTATGTAGAAGAAAAGAGGTTATGATGTTGAAGTCTTTCAATCATAGATCATCAGTGTGAAAATCATCAAATGTGGAATTTGTCTAAATCTTGGGAAGTTTGAACGATATGAAATTGAAGTTTTGATGAATTATTGATCGATAGATCCATCATAATTATTGATCCAACAGACAGTTCAATCCACCTAATAAACCAATTTAGAGGAACAATCATCAGTTTTAGAGAATCTAAAATAAAATAAATCTTTTTTGACATTGTTCCATTATAAAAAAATTTCCACTGACCTATTATAGGATTTATGACACCAATTCATCAGACACATTATTTTTATCAACACAACATCGGATGTAGAGTTCTATCAGAGGCATAATGGTTTTTTCTGAGTTTTTCAGATTGGTTAACCAACTGGTATCAGAGACTCACAAATTGGATAAAGATATAAAATTTATTCAAATATTTTCATAGAAAAAAAAAGAATTATTTTTTCTTTAATTTGGTTAAGATTCATCATAAAAAAGTGATTCCAATCTATGGGATGGGTGAAAAAGACCGATTTATTAGACACATGTTAACACCTATAATTCATTGGATTATAGACTTCATCATATATAATGTCATTGGTACATATAAGTAGTTTTTAAAAAATTTAATAAAGAGGAAGTTTTTTGAAGGTCTTTACAAAGTATTTTTAATGGGGTTATTTAATCTTTAGAACTTTCAATAATGTTTATGAAAAGAAAAATAAGTCTAATGGGGTTTTAAAAATGTTTTTTTAGAATAGTTTCAAAGGTTCAGTTGGTTTAGAGAATCCAAATGGGAAGTCTTAAGGTCGTAATACTTTTAATCAGATCAATAAAATAAAAGTGAAAAATAGTATCATAATGATAATTTTTGTTGGACTGGATAATTTTTTGTATTTTTTAAGTGGGTTGAATTTTTGAGAAGATTCAAGAAGTTTAGAGAAGAATTAAAAAGAGTTGAGAAGAACTGAAGTGGTCTAGGATGATGTTGAAATGTAGGTCAAATTCAAGATTTTTGGAAATTTGATTGAGTGGGAAAACATTTTCAAATTCCCATTTATTTCATTTCTAGCACACCTATAAATAGTAGTAGAATTACAATGTACTTTCTGATGAAGACACTATTCGAATATGGAGAGAGAGATAGCCCTGATGAATTTATTACAGAATAGGGAGAAGAAATGTTTTTGAATGAATGTTTCTTGAGGAATCTTTCAAGATATAAGAAGTGTAAGGAATAGGTTACTGGATTGGACTGAGTCATTGGACTATAGGTTTTAGGTAAGAGAAAAATGGTTTAGAATTTTTTTCAAAGTATCTTTTTAGATTTTTTTTTTGTCTGAACAATAGAATTGAACAATTAGACTAAGAATCTGATTGAGTTTTCATATAAAGTCTAGAAATTTTGTTACTACCTGTTGTTGGGTAGTAAAGTGAATATTTTTTTTAAGAATTAAAAAATTGTATTTTTTAAGTAGCATAATAAAATATTCAAAACCAATTGGTGAATGTTTTCTAAACTTTTTATAAACTTATCTTACATCATTAGTGCATGAAGAATCACATGCACTGTTGTATTGATCATAGTGCTACACAAGTGAAAGGATATTTAATACTTGTTTTATCCATGCAAAAGGATTTTTTTCTAGTAGATTATATGGTATTGGATTGTTTCCAAACCATGTTAAGGACTAGATACTCTTATTGGGAAGTGAAGGTTGTAAATACTTATGTTCATGTGGATGTGTGAATGTTTTGTTTTCAGAAAATTGATAATTCTTTAACTGGATGATAAAGTTATTACACAATAAAGATAACATAGAATAAAAAGATATCATTGGTTCACCCCCTCTCCCCCCCCCATCCCCTCTCAGTGATTCATTGATCGTGTTTGGGGATTTTCAAGTGGTATTAAAGGGAATGTTCCCATTATTTACTCTTGGCTAATGTTTTTTAAGAGAAGTTATGATGGAGAATTTGAATTGTATGAATAGTAAAATGATTCTTATTTTTAATGGAAAGAACTATAATATCTAGAAGGATATAATATTTTCATATCTTATTTCTCTAGGGTATGATGTTTTGGAAGCTACTATAGATGGATTTCTTACTCATTTTGAAAATTATTCTTTTACATCAGTGGGTAATAAGAATTTGTAGAACGATGGAAGATCCAATAATTTTTTACTCTCATCACTTTCCAAAAGTGAATTCTTTATAGTGAAGGGAGTTTAAATTACTAATTATATCTAAAAGAAGTTGAAAAAAATTATGAAGGAAACAGAAAGGCAAAGAAATAAAAGTTATCAATCTAGAGGCTGAAGTATGAATATCTCAAAATGGATGAGTATGAATCTATTGGTAACTTTGTTACAAGGGTGAATGATATTATTAACACTATAAGATGTCCTAGTTAAAAGGTGTAAGATTCATATGTTGTTGAAAATATCTTTATAAATCTTCCTTAAAAATTTGATGCCAGAGTTTCATCTCTTGAGGATAGAGATCCAAAAACTCTATCTTTGGATGACCTTCATAGTACTCTCATTACTTATGAAAGGATAAGGGAGAATTTTTTGAAAATAAAAGAAAAAGTCAATCGAGAAATTTCTTTCAAATATAACAATAAATGAAAGTATAAGAATATTATTGAACATGAATAATTTGGTGATTATGAAACATAAAAGGTGGTAAATAACAATATAGATGAATTTTTTTCCTTGTTTTCTAAAAAATATAAAAAGAGTTACAGTAAAGTATAAAGGGAATCTACTCCTAAAATTTTTTGAATGTGGAGTTGTTGGGAACTTTTCTATAAATTACTCTAAAAGAAAGAATGATGAAGATAATGACTAATATGATAGAAGGATAATAATATCTAGCAATAAATTGGGTGATAATTCAAATTATTATTCCAAGGAAAAAAGATATAAATTTCTCTAAATACAAAATTAGAATAATTTTGTCTAAATATGTTGAAGATAAGGATATTTAATTTGAAGAAAAAAAGTTTACTAAAGTTGCTATAGGAAATACGTTAATAAAAAAAATTAATAATGAAGAGTTTGGAAGAATTAATTCTAAATTATAAGATACAAAGTTATAGTTTTACTAGAAGAGAGAGTTGAAATAATGTTTCAGAATGATTGTAAGAATTGAAATAGAAATCAATAAGTTGAAGAAGGAAATTCCTAAAGAAAAAAATAAATAATGTATTCCTAAAGAGAAAGATAAGTTGATATAAGAAATTGATTATCTAAAGAAGTATCTATAAAAATAAAATAATCAAAATGAACAACTTAAAGTAAATTTAAAAGAAAATAATCAGAGTTAGGACTTGTTCAACAAAAGTTTTCTAAAGCTGAGTAGGGAGTTGAAAGTTTCAAGAACTTTATCTCTAATGCTAGTGAATGTTTTGGAAGGGGTGATCCTGATAAGGATCTAAAAAAAGTCACCTTCAAAGGTTAAAATTAAATTTTAAGATTTAATAATAAGAATAAAGATAAAAAAATTGTGTACATTAATAAAACCAAAAAATTTGGTAATTTATAATTTTTTAAAATTTATGATTTTCAAAGAAACGTTTTTCCTACTTTTGGATCTATTTATGTTAGAAAGAAATATAAATTGAATAAGAGGATTTTTTATTATTATAGAATGTTTGTAACTTAACAAAGTTCCAGTGGGAAAAATAAGAAAGGTTCTAAAATAAATGTTCACAATTCCATACAGTTTGGAAGTTACAGAGTTAAATATTATTTCTATGGCTATTTGAGGTATTTTGGTGGATTTAGGAATAAAAAAATATGTGTTTTTTTAACCAAAAAAAATACTATTATACCATGAGTTATAGAAATAAAAGTTTAATGGGGAGTCAATCCTCTCAAATGAGGAAATATGAGAAAGTTGTTTTGAATGTTGAAAATAGTTTCCAACCTTTATAAAATATTAGTGAAAGATTTGAATAACCTATAAATCCTGAAAAAGGGTGTTTTATTTTTTTATCAGTAGAACAGCATGTTCATAATAATTCTCAAAATTTGTATGTAAAAAATATAAAGTTAAAGAAAAATATATTATTGTAGAAACCACTCTCAAAGATAAAAAGGAGAACGACCCTAGAAATTGGTTAGTTGTTTTTCTTCTCGTATGAAAAGAGATTTGAAATTTTTTAAGAATTTGAAAGATTTCAAAGAAATAACAATGACATTTTTCAATGATTAATTTTTCAGAATCAAAGGAGTTGGATCTGCTATTATGGGGAATGAAAATTTGAAATCTAAGAAGTCCTTGTTTTTTTATGGGTTAAAACAAAAATTGTTGAGTGTTTCACAACTATTTTATGAAGAAAACGATGTTTTTTTAGAAAAGGTGGTTTTTTTTAAAAGAGAGAAAGATGGAATAGTTGTTAAAAGAGAATAATGTATAAAAGGAAACCTGTTTCACATTTCTGAAGTAAAAAAACATGTTACTTAAGCATTCTGAAATAAAATCTATTATGTCATAAAAGGTTGGGACATATGTGTCAGAGAAACATGATAATGATATCAAATTGAGATAGTGTCCATGATATTTCTAATATGTCAAGAAGAAGTGATTGATGTTGTTCAAATTTTTTTTTTTTTTTGAAGTGTTTTTAGGAAAATTTTATTTATAGAAAAGTTAAATAATTAATGAAAGGTGAATTATAAGAATTTATGAAGAGGTGTAAAGTTTTAAAGGTTTAAGACTTGATGTTCCTAAGTCACTACTTATAGAAAGCATGGTTTTTCTGTCAATGATTCTTGTTTCTTACAATGAGTTTCCTCATGTAGGATTAGAATTATTAATTAGTGAACTATTACTTAATCTTATAAAGATTAGTGATTTATGAACCTTAGTTGAAAACAAAACCCAAATGGGGATATTTTTTGGGAACAAAATGGATATATATAGTTTTTAGATGTGGGAAGAATCTTGTAATGTTTTTTCTATTTTATTATCGTTATGAAAAAACACATCACTTTGAATGTTTTGGTGAACAGGTGAAAGGAATACCAGACTCAGAATATCAGAGAAAAATTTACTGGAATTTTCACAAAGAGCTTGTGGATAATAATTAACTCAAGATGGAGTATATTCTTACAACAGAACCATTTTCTTATATTTTAACATAACCTTTATAGAAGGAATAATTTTTCAAATTGAGGTTGAATGTTGGTTTCCAACCTCTTTATCTTAAAGGTTTGGTTATGATTTTTTGTCCCCTACCTCATCTAGTCATTGGATACTATTTTCAAGGTGGATAAAAACAATGTTTCATAAATCCTTCCATTGGTGTGTGCTACACCTTTTAAGGAATCATGTATTTAGTGGAATTTGTGGGTAATATTTGATCACATCATATAAGTGTGTGATATATTCAAAAAAAAATTATTGAATTTTTTGAAGGAAACATGTATTTATAGTAAAGTGAAAGAATTAAGGAAACTTGAAAGTCTAAGAAGTTGTGAATAGGTGGAAAGTTTCAAAGGATGAATGCTTGATGTTATTAATTAACTACTTATAGACGAAATGGTTTTTTGTCAATTATTCTTGTTTCATATAATGAGTTTTCTCACATAGGTTTATAATTGTTGATTAGTGATCCATTTATTGATCTTAAAAATTATTGTCATGTGCTAAAATGGAACATGTTGCTAAAATTTTCATAAAACCTTTACTGAAGAAAGTATTCATCAAACTGAGGTTGAACATGGGTATCTTACCTCTTTCTCTTCAATGTTGAGGTGTGTGTTTTTTTCCCCTCTCAATTTATTTTTTGGGTATTTTTGTCAAGGGGGTTAAAAATAATTTTTCATAAATCTTTCCATTGGTATGTGATACACCTTTTATGTAAGAATATATTTAAGGGGAGTTGTGGGTAAGTTATGATCTCAGTAGGTAAGTGTGTAAACTGTTGTAACAGTTTATTGAAGTGTTTGTAGGAAAATTATATTTACAGAAAAGTGAAATAAGTAATGGAAGGTGAAAGTCTAAAAAGTTTTAAAGATGTGGAATGTTTGAAAGGTTTAAGACTTTATGTTCCTAAATCAATACTTATGGACAGTATGGTTTTGTTGTCAATAATTCTTATTTCCTAAAACGAGTTTGTTCATGTAGGCTTAAAAATTTTAATTATTGGTTCATTTCTTGAACTTATAAATTTCAGTGATTTATAAACCTTGGTTGACAAAAAAATCAAAATGTGGAGATTTTTTAGACAAAGTTAGCTTGATATGGTTTTTCGGATGCTAGAAGAGGTTTGTGATGTTTTTTTTTTGTATTTTGTTGTCATTATGAAAAATAAATTCACATTGAAAGTTTTAGTGAATTAATTAAAGGAATACTTGAATCAGAAGACATTATGAAAAGTTCTTATGAAATTCCATTAGTTTTGGTTTTCTTTTCTAAAAGTTTTTATGAAATAAATTGTGTTTCAGACTCATATTGTGTTCGGAATGAAGTTTTTGATCGATGTGAAAAGTCATATAAAAATCTGAATATATTTAAAGATATTAAATACTAAATCTGATAATGATTTTATTATCTGTAAGTTCTCAAACATCATAAGATAATAAAATATGTGATCCAATATTTGTGAATGAAATTTGGAGAAAATGCCTCCGAGTTTGTCAGAGGTTTGACAATCGGTTTAAGTTTCTATTAGAAAGAGAAATGTTTTGGAATGATGGGAATTCATATAACTTTACAATTTAAGTCAAATGATTCTTTTCCAATCCTAATTTTCTTAACATCATGAAGATTTCATGATATAAGAATGGATATATATAATAAAATAGGTCACGATGTCGATGTCTTCTGATCACAGATCATCAGTGTGATAATCATTAAACGTGGAATTTTTATAAAGTCTAGGAAGTTTTAATGATATGAATTCGATGTTTTTATAAAGTTTTAATCAACTGATCCATTATAATAGTCAATCCATTGGACTATTTGATCCACTGAATGAAACTATGTAGAGGATCAATCATCAATTGTAGAGAATCTGGAAGAAAATAAATCTTTACTAATACTGGTCCATCAGACAATGTGTCCCATTGGTCCATCATTGGAGTTATGAAATTGATTCAGAAGATGCATTGTTGGTATCAATATGATATTTTATGTATATTTTTATCAGAGGTATAACAGTTTCATTGGAGTTATTGGGATCGATTAATCAACTAGGATTAGTGACCCACAAGTTAGATGAAGATCTACAATGTAGTCAACCATTTTCAGAGAACAAAATAAATGTTGGTTGTATTTAATTGGGTCAAGATTCATTGGAAAATAAGTGATTCCAATAAATCCTATGGGAGATAGAGACTGATTCATCAGACACATTCTGACACCAATAATTCAGCAGATACTGGACTTTATCAAATGCAATGTCATTTGTTTCTAAACCATCATAAGGGATAGATACTCTTATTGAGTATTTAACCTCTTAAATACTTGTGTTCTTTTTGATGTGTGAATTGTTTTCCTAAAAAGTGATAATTCTTTAATAGGGGGCGAAGGTTGTTAAACAAGAAAGATAATATAAAATAAAAAATATAACTAATTAAACCCTACCCCTCTCATTAATACATTTATCCTATTTATATCTTTTCAAAAATATAATTTGGGAAGGATTTAGGTTAAACCTAAAGATTTTTACCAAAGAAGACATAAACTTTTTAACTATGTGTTTTTATTTTAAATCTTCTTATAACTTATTTTAATATTATTAATATATGATAGTATAATAACACCAGTATCAACCATATACAAATATGTTATTATGTTAAGGTTATAACTTATATCAATCTCCTCTTCTATTAGATGGGAAACAAAACCGTTGATCATTGGGTACGATGGATTGTTGCCTTATGAAGCTTGAGGATGGAAGATTTGCTGTTGAAGATAACCTGGAAGTGCTTCAACAGTGATCACTTCTCTATAATTTTTCTGTCATGGAACATATCTCTTACCTCAAAGGCAATAATCCATGGTCAAACCCAGAGCTTAAAGCACGAATCTCTCACGTTTGGGGATTCACTGACAGGAATCTAGTTCCAATCGAGAAGGGTTATTTCCAAATGTTACTGAAATCCCAAGAAGAGCTTGATCGCATATAGAAGTTAGGGAATCTCCATCTCAAGCCGGGAGTTCTTCGCATTTCAGAATGGTATTTTACTTTCAATCTACATACTACAAGAAATACCCTAGTGCATATCTGGGTTCATCTTCATGGACTCAATTGGTACTTCTGGCACCCAAAAATTATCAACTACATTGCCTCTTGTATTGGTATTCCCCTTAAAATAGATCAAAGGACTCTCAATGCTGATCTAGGTCTATTTTACAGAGTTATGGTTGAAGTCATTATGGCCTCCGAAATCCTGTAGTTCATCGTCTTCAATGCTAATGACTTCGGGGAAGAGGTTCGTGTTGAATGTGAGTGAATGTCTCCCTAATACGAGCTCTGCAAGATCGTCGGCCACTCCTTATTGAAATGAAGGGTCGTGAAGAGCCAGGTATCACAACCTACCGATGATATGTGGACCAAATTATGGAAGAAAAATAAATTTAATGCCTCAGCCTCTGAAATTCTTGAGCTTCCTAAAAAGAAAGTTGGGGTTTGGGTGAAGAAGGCCAACCTCCTCAGTGAATGCTCAGGTGTTACCTGGCCTGAGCAGGTGGAAGAGGAGAAAAATGCTGCTCTTGACTAGAACATCCTGGATGATATTGTGTAGATGGTTCTGGATGTTTGTGAGAATAAATCTGCTTCCCATTTGCTAAAATCTTCTATAGATGGAAAGTTCCCTCAGAACTTGAATGTGGTGCGAGATTCAGCTGTGGATGTGAATTCAAGCATTTCTAAGAAGGTATCACCTAGCCCTACTCCTGTTGGTAAATCTTTGATACTGGAGAATGTCAAACATCAACTTATGGATCACTCTATTGCATATGAGGCTATCGATTTGAATGTAACTCCAACTGGAAACTCAAATCTTAAGAGAGATTTCTCGACTGAAGTTCTTCATCCCTCCTAGGTTCCTCCGGTGAAAAATATAAGTATATTTCATATTGACTCTCCCATTTTAGATTCTAAACATAATAAGGTAGTGATAACTTCCCAACCCCCGGCTCGCTCACTCCCAATTTTTTCCCTCCAATGAATGCAACATCAGATAACAAAAAATTGTGACCATGACCATTGAATCCATTGGGGAAATAGGTGATAATCTTCATATATTTCCTACTACTCCCTAGATATTGGGCTCCTCTACTAAGTCATAAGTAACTGCGCCTATGAATTATAAACCTTCTGATAATGCTTTGGCTAACAATATTTCTGGTACTACTAAAATTATTGATGTTTCATTGATGAGTAACTAGGAACTGAAGCCCACCCCATCCTCTTCTTCTACTCTTAGGAGATAAAATAGGACAAGGGGCTTGGGAGGTTCAAAAAAGAAAAAGGGGAGCTCCCGCTCCAAATCCAGGTTCTAAATGGATGTCATTTTTTGGAAATTTCAGGGCTTAGCAAACCCTGAAACTATTTCTGTTCTTAAAAGAATTTTTTTGACTCATAAACCAAAGATTTTTTCTATTGATGAACCCAAAATTTTCTTTTCTACAAAATTTAATCATTTTTCTACTTCTAGTTATAATTTTCTTGGTGCCTGCAATAATGGTAGTATTGTTGATTCACTTTGGGTTTTTTACCATAAATCTTTGCAGAATGTCAATGCTTATAATTTATCTGACCAATATTTCACTTGTGATTTTAACCTAGATGGTTAACATATATTTTACACTATGGTTTACGCCAAGAATAGATACCAAGATCGTAGAAATATTTGGAATAACCTCTCTATTTTAGCTACCACCATCCAGGATCCATGGTTAGTGCTTGGTGATTTTAATTATATTCTCACCCCCAGTGAATAAATTGGACCATATCACTCTCACATTTCTTCAAGAGAATTTAGGGTCACTATAGAAGATTTTAATCTAATTGAAATCAACCTTACGAGGGCTAAATTAACTTGGTATAGAAGACATTACAATAAGATTGTTCCTAGAAAACTTGATAAGGCCTTGATGAATGTCCCGTCTCTGGATTCCTAGGACACTATCTCTAGCATCACCTTACCCAAATTAAGTTTGGATCATCACCCAATTCTTGTGAATATCCTCTCCAAAAGAACTAAACCTAGAATTCCTTTCAAATTTAACAATACTTGGTCCCTAGACTTGGAATTATCTCTTCTCATAAATAATTGTTGGGAGTCCATGAATCACCAATCTGACGCTTTTTCTTGTACTACTAAACAAAAAAATATCAAACAGTGTCTCAAGGGTTAGTGCGAGGCTAAATCTAAACAAATTGACAAAGAAATATTAACCCTTGAGGTTGAGCTAAATAAAATTCAAAACACTACAACAAATGCGGATTTTACCTTAGATTCCTAGAATGAAATAAGCATCTCTTTGAAACTCAATTCCCTTCTGGTGCTTAAAAACAACACACACAAGCAAGTTTTTAAAATGAAATGGCTCGTTGATGGAGATAGAAATTTGAATTTCTAAAATGATCTTTAAAGAATAAGAAAATTCTGTAGACCTCTATCTTTTATCAAAGATAATGACACCCTTTATGACACTAAAGAGGCCATAGATAACCATGTGGTATCTTATTTTGATAACATTCTCAATGGTCTGGGAATAAACAAGGATCTCCTTCTTGAGGTCATTCCAGTTCTGGTTACTGAGGAGGACAATCGATTTCTCTTAGGAATTCCTATTGACCATGAAATCAAAGATATTGTTTTTAGTCTAAATATTGATAGTGCCCTGGGTCCCAATGGCTTCAATAATGTTTTTTTACAACAACACTAGGAAGTTATTCAAACAGATGTTTGTAAGATTGTCAAATATTTTTTCTCAAATGGTGTCATTCCTCGTGGTCTTAATAATCAATTTCTTACTCTTATTCTTAAAGTGGAAAATGATTTGGAAATACAATTATCCCATCCCATTTCTCTCATCAACTTGCTTTACAAAATCATTACTAAACTCTTAGCCAACAGGCTTTCTCCTCTATGCAACAAAATCATATATTGGAACCAGTTTGGATTTATCAAGGGTAGGTCCATTTAGGATTGCATTTTCCTTGCCTCGGAATGAACCAATGCTCTTAACAAAGTCTCAATAGGAGGGAATTTGGCCATAAATATTTACATTAGGAAATAATTTGAAACCATAGACTGGAATTTTATTTTCAAGGTTCTCCAGAGCTTCGGTTTCAATGATGTCTTTATAAGTAGGATAAACTCCCGCTTTAAATCGGCTTCCCTCTCCATCTTTTTCAATGGATATTCTAAAGAGTATTTTAAGTGTACCAAAGGAGTATATTAGGGTGATCCCTTATCATCTATTCTTTTTTCCATCATGTAAGATTATCTTAACAGACTACTTACCTATCTTGTTGAAAAAAATAAACTAAATCCTATTCAAGTGGCTCGTAACCTAAATGTGTCGACCCATATTTTATATGTCGATGAAATAATCCTATTTATAAATGGGGGAAAAATAAATATTCTTAATCTTAAAAATTCCTTATCCCACTATGAGGAGGTCTCTGGGCAATCCATTAGTTGGAAAAAATTGTTTATCTTATTTGGAAAATGTTTCCCTTCTAATATTAAATCTATCATCATTGAAAACCTTGGTATAAAAAAGGTGTCTTCCCTTTTACCTATTAGGGTGTTCCCTTATTTTCGAAAAGACCTAAATTAGTTTATTTCACTTATGTTGTTGACCAGGTCATCAACCAAAATTATACCTATAAAGGAAAATCCCTCTTCATGGCTGGCAGGATTTTCCTGGTTAAGTCTATCATCATCTCTAAACTGGTATACTCACTAATGATCTACAAATGTCTTATTACTCTTCTTAAGAGAATTAATGTCTATATCAAAAACTTTTTTTGGTTTGGCAGCATTCTTGAAAGAAAACATGTTACCATCCCTTGCTCTACTTGCTACAAAATGTTAGAAAATATTGGTCTAGGCATCAAGAATCTGAAGCTCTTTAATGAGGCCCTTCAATCTAGACTCATTTAGAGATTGATCAATCAAAATTATGACTCCATTGATTTTCTAAGAAATAAAATTATAGAGAAACTAAAAAAATGAAACTTTATCTATTTAACTCCTCGATCTGGCCCTCCATCAGAAACTCCTTCGCTAACATTATAAACAACTATAGATGGATGGTCAGTATGAACTCTTCCATGAAATTTTGGCTTAAAAATTGGTATGGAACCCCCCTCATTTCCTTGTTGCCTCCTAAATACCCTCTGGATAATGTCAAATTCACTATTTAGGAGGTGATGTACTCTCATAACCTTAACTTTCTAGGTTCCATTATGCAGGTGGTTTCTAGCCACCTCTTCTCTAACGAGGATGATTTTCTCACTTGGGAACCTACCCACAATGGCATTTTAGATTCCAAAATTTTTTACAATCATAATTTCACTAACTCTGATCCTATTTTTGGTTGTTTGAAACACTTTGAAAAATCTTGGATTAAACCCTCTAGACTAAACCTTATTTGGCGTATTGCTCATAATCGTATTACTACAGAGGTTTTCCTTCAGTATTTTGGTATTCAACTCTGCTCTAAATGTCAACTCTGTCATCAGTATAGATAAGATTCTAACCACATATTTTTACCTTGTGCTACAGCTTCTGTTCTTTGTAATTTTATTACTGACCTGTTTGACTATAGATGGATTCACTCTGACTCTATTTACTCCCAACAAAAACATTTTTTGGAGATTGATACCTCACGACAAATTAAGAATCTCTTCCTTTACGTCATTTCTAAGATACTCCACATCATCTGGTATGATAGAAATGATATTATTCACAATAATCACTCACTCAATCTAAATGCAGGTCAGATGATAATTATCATCACCATCAGGGATGCCACCTCGATTCAAAAATCTCATTGTGACAACTAGGTTGGAGACTTTTTAATCCTCCGATGGCTTAGAATTGAAGGCATCTACAAAAATTCGAGACACTCAATTGAGGTGTTTTTTCAAACCCCGCTTCCTAAATGGATCAATATCAATGTGGATGGAGGTTCCAAAGGAAATCAAGGTCATGTGGGCTTTGGCACTGTTTTCAGATATTTTCTAGGTCATTATCATGGTTGTTTCTTTAGAATTTGTGGTAACGCCTCCTCTCTATAAGCAGAAATGATGGTTGTGATCCAGGCTATTGACTTTTTTAAAATCAAGGTATGGAACAACATCTGGATTGAAAGTGACTCAACCACCATTTTCCAAGCTATTTGGAATGGGATGGTCCACCTTGCATGGCCACTTACTACTCGATGGATGAACTGCCTAGATTCACTTAGGGAGTTCAGATACATTGTCACTCATGCTTATTGTGAATAGAACATGGTGGATGATAGTCTTTCCAATAAAGGAATAAACCAGATCATTACATGGTTCGATGACCTGCCAGTTGATCTTCTTCCTCTTTATGAAAGATATTGTAATAAAATCCCCTCTTTCAGACTTTTGTAGTTCCTTGTTTATTTTTAATAAATTGTGCCTTGGTCTTTGACTAAGGCATTACATTTTAAAAAAATGAAATTAATATACTTATGGAATTATGAAATTGAATATACCTTCTTAATTTCCATTCCATGGGAGATACAATAACGTCACTCATGTGTACGTGGGACTACCTCCTCACAAAATGATGTGATTTTTTAATTACATTTTATATAGAAGGTATTCAGGAAAAATTTAATAAAAATATTTTATATTTATGACCTAACCATACTAATGGAAATATAATATCACATCTAACTTTTTACCTTCCAATCCATTGAAAAAACCAACATCGCTCGTGCATACGTGTATACTACCACCTCCACATAGCAGCATGAAACTTTTTTCATTTTATTTTTACATAGAAGGTAATAAGAATAGATTTTATTAATATAAATTCTATATATAATAAAATAATGGTTTTAAAAAGGTGAATTGATATTTATTTTCATTTTTTCCCATCCTTCAATAAAATGGAAACAGTATTCATACGTACGTATGGCATACCATCTCCATGAAAGGAATCATTGTTTTCACATACTCAACATGTACATAATTTCATACCATCATGACCATTCATTGTATTAAATATTACTTTAAAATTTTAAAAGTCTATTTTCAAATAAAAAAAATTTCCTAATATTTTGAAATTTTCTATTTTTTAAAACTAATTTTTAAAGTGAAATTGATATTTTCCTCAATAATGTTTTTAAATAAATTTTTAGGATATTTCTATTACTCAATGACAACAACCCTTATTTCACTTATAAACCACTGAGAATATATTGTAACTATATTATAATTATTATTTATTTAGATGTTTTATTATTAATTTTATAGGAGGTATACTATTTTGATACCACTTTCCATATTACTCTGAATGGTTTATGATTATTTTTATTGATTGGGGTAATTATTAACATTTTTTGTGTTGGTTTTTCAAACTAAATGTTTATGTTGATTATGTTCCACCCCTTTCATATGAATAATTCATTGGAATTAGTAAGTAATGGGTAGGGCCCACTATATCCCCTCAATGCATCAGTTAGTCTCATGTGCCAAACTAGATTTTGTTTTTGGCTGAGTCCTTACCCATTTATGTAAGAGGTATTTTAATTGGGACTTAAATGTATGGTTATAGTGTATGTAATTATACAACACTTGTAAATACATGTATTTCTCGTGGAATTTTTTTTTAATACATGGGAATTTTACGAGTCCGTAGTTTCTGACAGCGCTTGATTCTGAGGCCCGGTGTGTCCTAAATCAATTTCTGAAGTTTTGTTTGGGTATGTTCAGTAAACGTACGAGTGGGTTTTTATAACTTTTGAACTGGTGCTCAAAATTGAAATAAGAGGGCACCGTTGAACTTGCAGTGTCGGTAATTTCATAGTGAGATCTTCACCACAGTTGTGTTCTGACGAGTTTGGGAGTTAGTTTTTGGGGGTTTTTAATTAAATTGAATAAAATAAAGTTTTAACTTTATTTTATTTGGGTGTTTAAACCTCAAATGGGGAGGTTGGATGTGGGGGCCACCACACCATAATCTCCCATGGGAGGTTATAGTGGTGGGGCCCACCTGCGCATAACCTTTCGTGAGAGGTTACGACATGGGGACCACCCGAGACCCATAATCTCTCTATTAAATGATAGGGGTGGGGACCACCCGACCCCTATTAATAGTGGAGGATAAAACCTCACACCTCTCCCTCTTTAATGAGGTAGATCCTCTTGGCAATCCACTTAATTAAATGTGACACCTCCCATGAATTTAATTAGGTGGGGCCCACTCTTTTAATTAACCAAATTTGAATTACGTGCAAACGTAATTTTAGACAAACCCTCCCTATCCTATATAAAGGAAGCTTGAGGGAAGGTTTTGGGATGGATTCTTCAAGCGGTGAAATGCTGGCAAAGAGACGCGATGCCCAACCCTTGGAGAATTATTCCTCCAACGAAGAACTACCACCCATGTAGAACATCGATGACGTCATCTCGATACGTTTTCTTCGATCTCTTCTTCCTCCGACTTTGACGGATTGACGGTCATCCTTCTGCAACGACAATGAACGACTACCAGCAAATCAAAGGTAGGAAGATTTGTGTTCTTTTCTATTTTGAATATAAACCTCATTCTTCGTCGATCAAAGATTTGATATGAGAATCACCAATTTCTATCACCATAACAAGGAGGGCTCGGTCCGCACAAACACGGTCCGACCCTCCCCTTGTTTGTTCATGTTTGATGATGATGGCTTGGAAAAGAGGCGATGGCGACGAGAACGGTGAACAAGGGTTGAGCTACATGTGGCCTCCGCGAACCACGCTGCCCCCGCGACGCTCCGGTGCGCTTCCCACTCCCTGGCACGCTGCCCCGGCGCGCTACCTGCTTGCCCCGCGCGCTGCCCGGTTCCACCGGTGCCCCACCGACGCACTGCCCGGCACCCCCACACCCCACAGACGTGTTTCCAGGTGCCCCAGAGCCCCACCGGTGCGCTCCCTGCGTGCCCTGCGTGCTTCTCGGCTTTGTCGGCACTTCGCCGGTGCACTTCTCGGTAGCCCCGTGCCCCGCTGACACGCTGCCTGGTGCCCCCGAGCCCCGTCGGCTTGCTACGCGACACCCCCGCACCCCGCTGGCATGATTCCCAACACCCCTCGTGCCCCGTAGGCGGCCTGCCCAGGGCCCCTACGCCCTGCCATTGGCATGCCCGGCCCCTGCCGGCAGCCTACCCGGTGCCTTGCTTGGTGCCCTGCCCGGTGCACCCACATCCTGCCGGTGACCAGCCGGCCTGCCCGCGCCCCGCGCGGCCTGCCTGCTGGCCTCTCAGCCATCGTCCTCCTGAGCCGACCCGTGGCTTCCCCCATGGTGTCGCTGGACAAACTGACCCGGTCTCCCAGGCTGAGTTACCGAGCCGCCTACATGGCGACTACCGGGCTAAACCGCCCTCGCGGTCCGCTGGGCCGAGCCCAAGGGACCGGGTCAAAACATTGTGAACTGACCTGCCCAATGGGTCGGGTCAGACCCAGCGAGTCTGACTGGTTCAACCCAGACCGGGTCAGCCCAAACCGGGTCGGCCCAGACTGGGTTGGGCCGAGTCGGACCGAACCCGGGCCCATTACTGACCCATTACCTTCTTGGGCCATATCTTTGGAACCGGACGTCCGTTTGGCGAACCTTCAACGGCGCTGGTGTTCTTGGAGCATAGTCATCCCTTTGAGTATACCCCACTAGAGTTCGGGGTATAGTTGAGTCATGGTCAGGTTGGTTCATACACGAATCCAACTGGGCCCCTAGGATGATCATCCTAATAACTCACAGATCGGGCGTCCGATTGATGCGTCGTCTATTTCATTGACACCCCTATGATGTGGCAGTTCTTTGAGATACTTCTACGTGAGACTTCGTGACACTTGGAGTATCGACCAGTAGATCATAGAGCAGATCCTTCTGGTGATGAGCAGTCGGAGTACGGAGACCTAGTAGGTATAGACCAGACAAATGCTTGACCGATTCGACTCAAAGTGATTCAATTAGCCCAGTGGACAAAGCCCCCAGTATTTGGCGGCAGACCCCCGGTGGACGGAGCGCCTGTTAGTTGGTAGCAGAACCGCAGTACTCGATAGGAGGAATACCTATGTAGGCTATTAGGGGGAGTTCCCGGTATTTGGCGGTAGACCCACAGCGGATGGAGCGCCTGGTAGTTGGAAACAGACTCGTGGTACTCGATAGGAGGAGTACCTTAGTTGTCTAAGGTTAGTGAGAACCACCTTGGTGTCACAACAGGCCCACTGTTCTCTACATAGGAGGAGTTCTCCAGCAGTTGTGGTTTTGATAATGAAAAATCTTGGTGTGAGATGAGTCAATGACCTTTTTGTTTTTCTCATGATTCAGATGGGTTGCTTGATAACTTAGGTATACGTATGGGCATATACTTAAAGTAAGGTTTATCTGTTGATTTCATACTTTTTGGTTTATCCTTGTTGGATTTTGTGAGACCTTGAGGGTCTCGGGGTCCCTATTGAGTATCGTCATACTCACCCATGCACAGGCTATACCCACGCCTCGTTGTGTTGGATGCAGACAACAGATAGCACTGACCGAGGTAGAGTGTATGAGGACTGGACGGTACCCAGAGGTGGACCTCACAACGAGTCTGTACCCAGAGGAGACGGACGGACGTGGAGCACTGAGGAGGCTATTTGTACCTACCCTTCAGGTAGGATCCGTGGTGGACGATCCAAGAGCTGCTAGACACCTTCTAGCTATTTTTCTTTTTAGTTGTACTTTTTTGTCCTTTCCTTGTACTTTACTATTGGGATTGTATTTCCGGTCCCTTTACTTTCAGTACACTTGTTATACATCTTTTACTTAGTGTTTTCTTCCGTTTGTACTATGGTTGTGTGTGTTTATGATTTATAAAGGTAATGCCTTCCCAGTTTTAGGGAAATATGTCTTTGGTGCTAGTCGCCAGCCCCTGGCTTATGGAAGGCGGACTTGGGGTAGTCACGATACGGGCCCCGGGGGATGTGTCATGAAAAATTGGTATCAAAGGACTTTGGTTCTACCGCAGAACTTAGGACTCCAATATTTCTTTCTGTGAAGAAATACTGTTAAGGGTACTAGTGTGGTTTTCAGTTCAAGGAGTCCAGTGTTGGTGAAGGCGGCCGACATATCCATACACCAAGACCCTGACTTCTAATTTCCGACTCAGTGCATTAAAAAACTGATTGCATGTGTGTTTTCAAAAGTTTTCTTTAAGTCGGCTCAAATCAGGTCAGCTCACTAGGTTTAGTCTTTTGACCGTGTCGCATCTATTTCTTCAGGATGCCTCCCTGTGGACGACCAGCTAGAGCCCCGAGATTTGTATGAACTGATAGCCTGCCGAGCGACGAGGCCTCAGTATAGGGCCCTCTTCCAGTTGAGGCACCAGCGGTACTACTTCTCGTTGGGCCACCGATGCCACCAGCCCCAGCAGCAGAGAGTGCACGTCGCTTGAGCGTGCTGCACGAGTTCTAGTGCTAGAGGCCACCCAGGTTCAGGGGATAGATAGACCTGCAGGCGGTTGTGGATTGGCTAGAGGTTGTGGTGAGAGTCTTCAAACTGGTAGGGACACCAGTAGACTTCATGCTGATCCTTGTTGCCAACCTCCTTCAAGTAGCGGCAGGCAGATAGTGGAGCCTGATTCTCTAGATGCATGATGAGGCATTTATTCTGTGGGAAGACTTCAAGATCCTATTCCAAGTAGAGTTTGTACCAGCCACCCTTCAAGCGGTGCGGATACAGGAGCTACTTCATTTGCAGTAGGGTAGCATGATGGTGGCGCAGTACTCAACGAGGTTCACCGACCTCTCGTGCTACTCTAATGATATGGTATGAGACCCATTATTTAGGTTTCGGACCTTTGATCAGGGACTCAGGCGAGATATTAGAGCTTCAGTTATCTCCCATAACATCCTGATACAAACGGGGGTGTTGGACCGAGCCCTCATAGTAGAGAGTTTTCTTGCTGAGCAGTCTCAAACAGCGAGACCCACCACTATCCGACATGCAGCGGAGTCTTATGCAGCTGGAAATAGACAGATGATGCAGAGGTACAAGAGGACCAGAACTATAGGTGGTTGACTGCATGACTCAGGATCGGTTGTGTGGGGCACCCAGAGTGGAGACAGAGCTAGTCATGACAGGAGCGGAGAGTGTTACTCCTACGGTAGGCTTGGTCACATGACTCGTGATTGTCCAACCCGTCATTCTGACGATCAGGAGACAGTTGAGGGACCTCCCAAGCAGAGGCATAGGTACTATTGAGGAGGTCTGCAGGGCACAGGTGGACGTGGCAGTGGAGCTGGTCGTACAGCTGGTGGCGGAAGAAATTACGAGGTGCTACCGCCACCACCACCAGGATGCCCACCCTGACTACAGGGAGTGGGTGGATAGGGCAGAGCACAGCTTTAGGTAGCTGAGTCCTACGATCACAGTGCTCCAGAGATGATTCGAGGTATGATATGTGTCTATTCCACCTTAGTTGAAGTTCTTATAGACACGGGTTCCAGTCACTCTTTCATTGAAACTTCCCACGTTCAGAGCTCAGAGATTCCAAAGGAGTCGTTGGTTCGATCCTTATGGCTAGAGACTCCTAAGGAAGCTGATTCGATGATTACGCGCTAGTTCTAGCAGTGCGAGCTTACTCTAGGAGGCGAGAGCTTCGGCTGGGATCTCCTAATAGCGGCGTCGAGGCCTTACAACGTCATCTTGGGTATGGACTGGTTATCTATAGTCCATTATCAGATTGACTGTATTAGGTGAAATGTGTGGTGTGTCAGCATGAATGGGACTAGGTTTACCTTAACCGGCAAGAAGGGAATATTTGCAGCACAAGACGGACTTACTTAGAGGAGGGTGCAGCTGATCACTCACCAGTTGGCTTGCCTTACCCTCAGATCAGTTGATGTGGATAGTTCGACATATCCTGTAGTGGTGGACCAGTACACGGATGTTTTCCCTGACGATGTTTCAAGACTACCTCCTCACAGAGAGGTGGACTTCTAAATTGACATGTACCCAGGGAAGGCACCGATATATAATCCAGCATATCTGATGTCTCCCACTAAGCTTCACGAGTTGAGAGTACAGCTTGAGGACTTATAGGGAAATGGATTCATCTGGCCCGGTGTTTCTCCCCGAGCAGCCCTGATTCTGTTCGCCAAGAAGTCGGATGGGAGCATGAGGCTCTGTGTTGACTATCTTCACCTGAACCAGGTGACTGTGAAGAACAAGTACCCACTCCCGAGGATTGATGACCTCTTTGATCAGCTCAATGGAGCACGGTGGTTCTTGAAGATAGACCTCAGATTAGGACATCACCAGCTCAGAGTTCAAGATGAGGATGTGCAGAAGATGGCCTTCAAGTGTCGTTACAGCCACTATGGGTTCTTGGTTATGTCCTTCGGCATAGACAATGATCTAGCAGTGTTCATGACTCTCATGAATAGTATCTTCCAGCCATACCTCGATCGCTATATCGTAGTCTTCATCGACAACATACTGATCTACTCGACTACTGAGGAAGAGCATGCCTACCATTTGCAGGTAGTACTGGACACACTCCGAGAGCACCAACATTATGGTAATCTCTTGAAGTGATAGTTCTGGATTCGAGAGGTTCACGTTTTGGGACACATCATCTCAGAGGCTGGATTTGCAGTGGATCCAGCAAAGATCGAGGAGGTACTTGCGTGGGAGCCACCCAGAAGTGTGACGGAGGTACAGAGTTTCCTGGGTTTGGCTGGCTATAACCAGAGATTCGTTCCAAATTTCTACAGAGTTGTAACACCGCTATCATCCTTGACGAAGAAGGTGAAACCCTTCGTGTGTTCAGAGAGATGCCTGTAGAGCTTTCAGGAGCTGAGGCAGAGGCTGACTAGTGCACCCATCTTGAGGCTTCCAGAGGAAGGCATAGGGTACGTAGTCTACTGCGATGCATCAGATACCGGACTCGGGTGTGTCATGATGCAGGAGTGATTAGTGATTGCATATGGTTCTCGACAGCTAAGACAGTATGAGAAGAACTATGCTATCAATGACCTGGATTCAGCAGCAGTGGTCTTCACCTTGAATATGTGGCAGCACTATCTGATGGGCGAACATTTTACCGTGTACTCTGATCACAAGAGTCTCAGGTATATCTTCTCTCATAAGGACCAGAACCTGAGACAGCGATGATGTATTGAGTTCCTCCAGGACTATGACTTCGAGATAGTCTATACTCCTGGAAAGGAGAACGTTGTTGTGGATGCGCTTAGTAGGAGGACTGGTATACAACTGCTAGGAGAGGTGACAAAGAATCTAGCTGCCTTACAGATATCCTTTGTGGATAGGGATGGAGCAGCCTATCTACAGTCTGTTATAGTCAATCCCTGACTTCTTCAGCGAGTTAAGGAGGCACAGCATAGGGACACTGATTACGAGAGGTGACGTGCTCAGATATCCATAGGGCAAGCACCTGATGGATTTTCTAAATGTGGGGAGTACATCAACCTCTTCAGAGGATGTACCATGGTACTAGTTACACTTCAGGAAGAAGTGTTGAGGGAGTTCCACACTTCCCCTCTAGAGGTACATCCAGGAGTGGCAAAGATGTATCAGGACCTCAGACGACAGCACTGGTGGCCAGGTATGAAGAAGGCGGTAGCAGAGTTTGTCTCACGATGTCTCACTTGTCAGTAAGTGAATATGGAGCACCAGGTACTAGCAGGCTTGGTTTAGCCCTTAGAGGTCCCAGAGTGGAAGTGGGATGGGATATCCATGGACTTCGTGGTGGGTCTTCCACGTACATCTAGGAGTCATGATTCAATTTGGGTGATTGTTGACTGACTCACCATGTCGGCCCACTTCTTACCGATTAGAGAGAAGGGATCAGTAGAGAACTTGGGATGCCTCTATGTGCAAGAGATAGTGCGTTTTCATAGAGTACCATCTTCTATTGTCTCCGACCATGACACATGCTTCACTTCCCGGCTATGGAAGGGGTTTCAAGAGGATTTTGGGGCACATCTTCGCTTGAGCATCGCCTTCCATCCTTAGACGGATGGTCAGACCAAGAGGACCATTCAGACCCTCGAGGACATGTTTCGTGCATGTTTCCTCGACTTTGGTCATAGCTGGGAGGACCACTTACCTTTAGGGAAGTTTTCCTACAACAACAGGTATCACTCCACCATCGGTATGGCACCTTTTGAGGCTTTTTACGGACGACCTTGAAGATCGCCACTGTGCTGGACAGACCCAGGGGAGTTAGCACTAGTGGGACCAGAGATGGTATAGGCTACCACGGAAAAGGTGCAGATCATCCAGGTGGGGATGAAGACTCTACAGAGTAGGCATAAGTCTTATGGTGATAGGAGACATAGGCCTCTGGAGTTTGAGGATGGAAACCACGTCTTCCTATGGGTCTCACCTCAACGAGGTCTATGGAGATTTGGCCGAGGTGGTAAGTTATCTATGTGGTTCATCAGACCTTTCCAGGTCCTCAGTAGAGTAGACGAGGTGGCTTACCGCTTGGTTCTTCCACCTCAGTTACACCGAGTGCATGATGTCTTCCACGTATCTTAGCTGAGGAGATACGTGGATGACCCATCCCACATCATTGACCATGGGGAGATAGACATCGATGACGGGGAAAATTTCACAGAGGTCCCAGTGGAGATCGAGTATAGACAGGAGCAGGTCCTGCGTGGACGGTCGATACCTCTGGTGCGCGTTTACTGATAGCACGGGAACCTCCAGGAGAGCACATGGGAGCAGGAGGCTCAGATGCATGCTCAGTACCCCCATTTGTTCCCTTAGTTCGAGTTGTAGCTTATAGGGATGTAAACCCCTGAGGTGGAGAAAATGTAAAGACCCAGATTCCCCGTGGAAATTTTTTTTAATACAAGGGAATTTTATGAGTCCATAGTTTCTAACAGCGCTAGATTCCGAGGCCTGGTGTGTCCAGAATCAATTTCTGAGGTTTTGTTCAGGTACATTCAGTAAACGTACGAGCGGGTTTTTATAACATTTGAACCACTACTCGGAATTGAAATCTGAGGGCATCATTGAACTCAAAGTGTCGATAATTTCTTAGTGAGACCTTCACCGCAGTTGCATTCTGACAAGTTTGGAAGTTAGTTTTTGGGGGTTTTTAATTAAATTGAATAAAATAAAGTTTTAACTTTATTTTATTTGGGTGGTTAAAACCTCCAAGGAGAGGTTGGAGGTGGGGGCCACCACACCCTAACCTCCCATGGGAGGTTATGGTGGTGGGACCCACCCGCACATAACCTCCCGCGAGAGGTTACGACATGGGGACCACCTGAGACCCATAACCTCTCTATTAAATGATAGGGGTGGGGACCACCCGACCCCTATTAATAGTGGAGGATAAAACCTCCCACCTCTCCCTCTTTAATGAGAGAGAGACTCTTTCCAATCCACCTAATTAAATGTGAAACCTCTCACGAATTTAATTAGGTGGGGCCCACTCTTTTAATTCACCAAATTTGAATTACGTGCCAAAGTAATTTTAGACAAACCCTCCCTCTACTATATAAAGGAAGCTTGGGGGAAGTTTTTGGGATGGCTTCTTCAAGCGGTGAAATGCTGGAAAAGAGACACGATTCCCAACCCTTGGAGAATTATTCCTCCAACGAAGAACTTACGCCCAGGAAGAATGCTGATGACGTCATCTCGACTCATTTTCTTCAAGCTCTTCTTCCTCCGGCTTTGACAAATTGACGACCATCCTTCCACGACGTCAATGAACGACTACCAGAAAATTAAAGGTAGGGAGATTTGTGTTGTTTTCTATTTTGAATATAAACCTCATTCTTCATCGAACAAAGATATGGTATGAGAAACACCAATTTCTATCACCATAACAAGGAGGGCTCGGGTCGCACGAACACGGTCTGACCCTCCCCTTGTTTGTTCATGTTCGATGATGACGACTTGGCAAAGAGGTGACGACGATGAGGACGGCGAACAAGGGTCGCTCTACCCACGGTCTCTGCGAACCACGCCACCCCCGCGGCACCCCGGTGCGCTTCCCACGCCCTAGCGTGCTGCCCCGGCGCGCTGCCCACGCCTCGCAGGCGCGCTGCCCGGCGCCCCACCGGCGTGTTGCCCAGCGCCCCCGTGGCACCCCGGTGTGCTTCCCTCGCCCTACCATGCTGCCCCAGCGCGCTGTCCACGCCCCACCGGCGCGCTGCCCGGCCCCCCCCTCGCCCCGCCGTCGCGCTGCCCCATGCACCGCCGGTGCGCTGCCCGGCGCCCTGGCGCGCTGCCCGACACCCCCGCGCCCCCTCGGCGTGCTGCCCCCCCCCCCCCCCCGGCACCCCCACGCCCCCCAGTGCGTTGCCCGGTGCGCTGCCTGGATCCCCCGCACCCCACCGGCGCGCTGCCCGGGGCCCCCGCATCCCGCCGGCATGCTGCCCGGTGCCATTCTGGTGACCTGCGCGACACCCTGGTGCCCTGCCCGGTGCACCTGTGGCCTGCCGGTGACCAGTCAGCCTACTCACGCCCCGCGCGGCCTGCCTCCTGGCCTCCCGGCCACCGGCCTCCCTAGCCGACCCACAGCTTCCCCCACGGTGTTGCTGGACGAACCAGCCTAGTTTCCCAGGTCGAGTTACCGAGTCTCCTACGTGGCGACTACCGGGCCGAACCGCCCTCACGGTCCACTGGGTTGAGTCCAGTGGACTAGGTCAAAACTTAGCGGACTGACCCACCCAATGGGTTGGGTCAGACCTAGTGAGTCTGACCGGGTCGACCCAGACCAGGTCGGCCCAGACTGGGTTGGGCCGAGTCTGTCCGACCGGGTCGGACATGACCCGGGCCCATTACTAACCCATTTCCTTCTTGGTCCATTTCTTTGGCATCGGACATCTGTTTGATGAACCGTCAATGGCGCCAGTGTTCTTGGAGCATATTCGTCCCTTTGATTATACCCCACTGGAGTTCGGGGTATAGTTGAGTCACGGTCAGGTTGGTTCTTACACAAATCCAACCGGGCCCCTGAGACTAAAATGCTAATAACTCACAGATCAGGCGTCTGATTGACGCGTCGTCTGTTGCGTTGAGACTCCAATGATGTGGCGGTCCTTTGAGATAATTCTACGTGAGACTTCATGACACTTTTACTATCGACCATTATATCGTAGAGAGGATCCTTCTGGTGACGAGCGGTCAAAGTGCGGAGACCTAGTAGCTGTAGACCTAATGACTGCTTGACCGATTCGACTCAGAGTGATTCGATTAGCCCAGTGGACGGAACACCCAGTATTTGGTGGCAGACCCACGGCAGACGGAGCGCCTGGTAGTTGGCAGCATACTTGCGGTATTCGACAGGAGGAGTACCTCTGTAGGCTATTAGGGGGAGCGCCCGGTATTTGGCGGCAGACCCACAGCAGACGGAGCACCTTGTAGTTGGAAGCAGACCCGCAGTACTCGATAGGAGGAGTACCTCGGCAGTCTAAGGCTAGTGAGAAGCACCTTGGTGTCGCGATAGGCCCAATGTTCTCGACAAAGGAGGATTTCTCCAGTATTTGTGGTTTCAATAATGAAAAATCCTGGTTTGAGTTGATTCAATGACCTTTGTGTTTTTCTCATGATTCAGATGGGTTACTTGATAACTTAGGTATATGTATGGGCATATACCTAAGTAATGGTTATCCGTTGATTTCATACTTTTTGGTTTATCCTTGTTGGATTTTGTGATAACTTGAGGGTCTCGGGGTCCCTACTGAGTATCATTATACTCACCCCTGCACGGGCTATGCCCGCACCTCGTTGTGTTGGATGTAGACGACAGACAGCGCTGACTGAGGCGGAGTGTACAAGGACTGGACGGTACCTGAAGGTGGACCTCACAATGAGTCGGTACCCAAAGGAGACGGACGGACGTGGATCACTGAGGAGGCTATCTGTACCTACCCTTCAGGTAGGATCTGTGGCGAACAATCCCGGAGCTGCTAGACACCTTCCAGCTATTTGTCTTTTTAGTTGTACTTGTTTGTCCTTTCCTTGTACTTTACTGTTGAGATTTTATTTTCAGCCCCTTTACTTTCAGTACACTTGTTATACAACTTTTACTTAGTGTTTTCTTTTTCTTGTACTCTATTTGTATGTGTTTACGATTTATAAAGGCAATGCCTTCCCAGTTTTAGGGAATTACGCCTTTGGTGCTAGTCGCCAGCCCCTAGCTTATGGAAGGCGAGCTTGCGGTAGTCAAGGTACGGGCCCTGGGGGACGGGTCATGACATCACATAATTATGAGATTAAATAATAATGTTCCATGTGATTATTTCATTATTTATAATATCCATGGTTAAGTTTCAAGCTCAAGTCATTATTTATATGGAATTATTTGATCATCATTTATTCATACCATATTATGCTCATGTAGTTGATTGAATGGAATGTGTTTCAATTATTTAACTTTACATATTGATTTTTCCTTATTTATTCATGATATCTTACACTATATAGATAACCTTACTAAGAATTAGATCTCACCCCTTTCATATGTTTTCTTTCACTAGGTTGTCAGGATGTGTTTTCTGATTGATATACTTGAATATGCCAAAGGGAATAGTGGTGTACTTTAAGAAAACACTATTTTGTTTTTATTCACTTTTAATATGATATTAAAGTATTTATCAAGTTTACCAAGACTAATAAACTATTCAGTCATTCGGGATGAGATTCCATTTATCTTAGTCCAATCTAATAAAGTAACCACCGACTCTAGGCTACTAGGGTGAAGGTCTTTATAGTTTATATCAGACAGAGGTTTAGTAGAAACCTTGGGAACTAGATTTAAGAAAACATGTATAAGGTAACATAACCATATGATATAAATTGAGGATAATAATAGAATAATATCATAAAATTTTGGTAAGGTAGAGATTATATGCTTTTTCTATTAATACATCTCTATCTGGATACTACAAGTGGACATGGTTTTGGTACAGATGTACCTAGGGGTAATAACTATAAAAATGAACATTGGGCTTGACTCGAATGTTACTTAATACATGAAAACATGCCTTACTATACACCTGGTTTGACACTACTAAGGTATATTCTTAGGTTAATTCACTTTTTCTATAAAAACACTTATGAAGGATTTGGAAATATTTTATGATTTTAAAACATTCTCAAAGAAACCATTATTAGGATTATGAAATCAGTTATGCCTAAATTTTTCAATTTATGTTATGTATTTCACTAGTTTTGGGATTATACATTATGTTTCATAATGTTATGATTTAATCTAGTGCATTATATTATTTAAAAATTAATCCTAGTAGAATTAATGGAAACTATAACACTTCACATACCCTATGTATGAATTTCCCTCCTAGGTAAGATAATGAAGCTGGAGATGGAGCTATAATTGAAATTTATCACTTTATGACTATATTGGGGAAACTGACTTAGGTTATGATTAATAACCTTTACCTTTTGGAATATCCTACTAATCCACCATGAAGTGTAACAATGTTATACCACTTTATGCATTATCATCCTCTATCATTTAATGGGACTAGAAATCCATTTGTAACTTAGAAATGGATAAGTTCTTTAGATAATATATTTTCTTATTTTGGAAATTAATGAATTAGAGAAATGTATAATGGATGTTCATTATCTATTAGGAGATACGGACTAATGGTGGTCATTGATTCAAAATAATAAGGATAAAGAGGAAATAAAAAATATATAATGGAAGGATTTTAAGGTGCTCTTCTTGGAAAATTATTGTCCTCACAAAAAAATGAGCATATATAGAAAGAAAATTCCTAAATATAAGATAGAAGGAATATGAAAATGTTTCTAAGTATAAATCCAACTTTACAATAATATAAAGGAATACTATGGACTATGTACGTAATCTAAAGAGCAATATTGACCCTTTCATTGAGGGGATTAAGCCAATTATTTTAAGGGAACTAGTCTCCCAAACTTTATCATCATAATAGGTCATAGTATAATATGGTATAAAGATATAGAAAGAATTATAAAAGTATTAAGGATTTTAAGGTAATAAATATAATAAGAGGATGTAAGATTAAAATATAGATAAAGGGAATATGGTAAAGAAGGATTTCCCCCATGTGATGATTTTGGAAAGAAACACTCTGGTACTTTCTTAAAGGAAATTGGATTTTTTTGTAAGTGTTGAGAGAAAGGCCATCATAATCTTGATTGTAAGTGAAATAAAGAATATTCTAATGTGAAATTATTTAAATTTAAGAAGATATGAAACTATGCAAATGAATTCCCCTAGAATTAAGGGAATATGCCTCAAAAGAAGCTAAGGGGTCAAGGTCAATCTTATGCTATTACTACAAAAAAATTATAATGATTAATGTGATTGTGTTTAGATTCAAGAATTATGTTATAGAAGTATTTAATCAAGGACATTATTATTATAATAATTGTTAAATTTCTAAGGATGATAATGCAAGGATTTAAGAGAATATGTTCAATAGTATTGATGACTAGAAAAATTGACTCAGTGGCATGTTTAAATTCTCAAAAAACACATTATTGAGGTAGGATAACCCTTAATATGTGACCTATGTAGATATAATACTAATAAAGAGTCTTTTATGAATGTTTTGGTAACCTTTATGGATTATCTCACCTTTATTGTATAGGAAATTATGGGTTATTATAATTTGGTAACATTTTAGGAATTATATTAATAATGTTTTGGAAAAATGAAAACCTATATGTCAGGTGAAAACCCATCACATCCATAAAGTATATGGATCTTGAACCCACAACCAAATGTTGAAAAGGTTGTTGTGCCTAACATTAGCTTGCGTGATGTTTCGGTTAATATGCCATTGTTATTACTTAAATGATTTTATGGATATATATTAATATTGATCTAGTGGTGTTACTATTTAGGTTTAGAGTTTAATGTGTTATATTAAAAACTGATGCTTACTATATTGGATTTTTAAAATATTTAGAGATAGGAAGAGAGACTTGTAACTCTTTTAAGGATCTTAGGATCCATTAAAAGTTAATTTTAGTGATTTAGGTATAAAAATTTCATTTTTGGATATTCATTTATTAGTGTAAGAGATGAAGTGGTAATTTATCGAATCATAACCAAAAGTTGAAATTATTCATATTAAATAGGAATATATAATGTAATTATATTTCCATATATTATTTGATAGTAAAATAATTCCTCAACTTTAGGAAAATGATCTTAGAACAAAAATGTTATCATATTACCTTCACATATAATTAATAAAATGGTCTTTTAAATCATCATAGATTTATGGTTTTGAGGTCCTTAGCTTTCCATTGATCATTCTCTTTCTTGTGATTAATTATCTCTATGACTCCCTATAATTATTTATGATTTTCTTCCATGTGCATATCATTACTTCACACAAATGCTCTCCTAATTAGAAACCTAGTTATGTGTTATTATAGATGAAATTTTTACTTTCCATTCTCTCTTATCAATATGATTTTTTATTAAGCCTCTTAATGACGTGGGTTTCCAACAAAGGTATTTTCAAAAATCAAACCCCTAATTTCAAAGATCAAGATTAAATTGAGAGGATCCAATTTATTTAAGAGGGTAGAATGTAATTCCCTGAGATTTTTAATGAGGAACATCATCTTAGATAGTATATATGACACACAACACTAATATTAGATGATAATGTAACACCCTGAGACTTTATAATATATTTATTTTTAAGTAAATTAAATCTCTCTGATAGCTTGTGATACACAAAATATTGTGTTTAAACGAAGCACAATACTATATTAAAATAGTATTATTTAAACATGAACATTATAACCTAGTCATTAAGTTAGTGGGTATGAATAGAACTAAATAAATTATGAAAATAATATGGTTTACACATTTATAAAATAAATTTAATGGTTACATATAGATTATAAATAAAATAAAAATCATTTGAAAAAAAAAAGAAATTTTTAATGAAAAACATTATTTTTATAAATGGTGGTTTAGTCACACTTTGCATGCATAATTTAAATTTTATTTTTACCAATTTTATAAAATTTATTTGAAAAAAAAAATTGTAAATCTTAATTTCATAATTATATTTGGGTAATTTTTTGAGATTTTTTTTAAAAACATTAATTTCCACTTTTACTTTCTTGAGATGTATGAAATATTCTCCACTTAGTTATTTTGTATAGTATATATACAACCCATTTTATATATTATATCATGAATACATTTATATTCACGTTATTTAATGTTTTATTTTAAGTTGTTTATTTCATGGGCCTTACGATTCAAAAGTTACCAAAGTGGTAAAGGATTATTTTATAATCTCATCATTTATTGGGATTGTCTATAATTAAATTTCTAATGATGAAATCATATGATCTATCACTCAATAAACTCGTTAATCTTCTCATATTATGGTTATTTATGAAATTTTTAAGTAATATTTCCATTTTCCTATCTTTGGTACTCAAAATTATTAGGAAAATGATTTTTATAAAATCCATCCCTATTTATCTTTTCAATAAAAAATAATTTTCCATTCCATGTCTATGTTTTCAAAAAATTTGTTCTAAAATGTTTTCAAAAATTATCCAAAATATTTATTAAAGACATTTAACCAGTTATTTTATTTTTACAAAAAAAAGTTAAAAGGAATCTTCATGTTGTTTTCCAAACAATGTACTTTTTCACTTTTTAGAAAAAATGTGAAAGGAATCATTGTTTTAACATACTTAGAACATACATAATTTCTCATTATCATGACCACTCATTGCTTTGAATCTTAATTTATAAGTTTTAAAGGTTATTTTAAAATAAATTTTTTCTCCTAATATTCTGGAAATTTTTAATTTTTAAAAGTTATTTTCAAAGTAAAAATAATATTTTCCACAGGAATGTTTTTAATTAAATTTTTATGGTATTTATATTCATCAAATACAACAATAATTATTTCACTTATACCTTATTGAGAATATTTTTTATTAATACCATTCTTATTATTTCTCTATATGGTTTTTGAGAAGTTTGACTAAGGATGTACTATTTTGATACAACTCTCCATATTGCTTTGAAAGGTTTATGATTATGTTTATTAATTGGGGTAATTATTAACATTTTGTGTGTTAGTTTTTTCAATGTGAATTTTTGTGTTGATTATGTTTTACCACATTCATAAAAGGAATGTTTTTTACTAATTAAGTTATTATAGGGGCCTTTTATATCCCCTCAATGCATCAAATTGTCTCATGAGACAAACTAGATTGGATTTTAGCTGATCCCTTACCCATTTATGAAAGATATATTGGCATGTGGCCTTGATGGTATATTTGTGATTTATGAAATTATGAATTCCCTAATTATGAGATTACATAATGATATTCCATGTGATTATTCAACTAGTCATAATATCCATGGTTAAGTTTCATTCTCATATGATTATTTATTTTTCATTATTTGATCATCATTTATTCATGTCATATTATGCTTAAGTAATTTATTGAATTGAATGTGTTTATATTATTTACCTTATGATATTGATTATGCATTATTTATTCATGATATATTTTTTTATATACATACCCTTACTAATCATTAGAGATCACCCATTTATTATGTTTCTTTTCCCCGGGATACTAGGAAGTTTTTTATGATTTTTTTTTAGGGATATGCTAAAGGGAATAATGGTGTAATAGAAGAAAATACAATGTTGTATTTTATGTTTTCTATTATAATATGATATTCATGTATGTATCTAGTTTTCTAATACTACTAAACTATTTAGTCTTTTGGGATGTGATTCCTTGTATCTTATACCAATGTAATAAAGTAACCACTAACTCTAGGCTACTAGGGTCAGGGTCTTTACACTATATTTTATGTATAGTGAGATCATGAAGTCACATAAAAGCATGAATACATATATAATTCTTGAGAATATACATGGTCTTTACTATTATAGATCAAGATAGTAATATTTTGATATCTCTAAGGTTATCTTTCAAAGTAATCTTAGAGAATTCGTGCTAGTTGAGCCTCATGTATTCAAACTCATTGGCTACATTGAGCACCTAGAGGTTTTGGAGTTTAAACTCCCTAATGAATTGTGCATTGGAATCATTCTTACATAACTCCATAAGATCTTATCCAACTTTTTGTTAAATTTAATATGAACAAAATTGAGAAGTATCTATCAAGTCTGTTTACTCTAATTCACCAAGTAGATAAACAGATGAAGCGTGAAAATTATTTTGTCTTAATGGTGAATAAATGGAAATACCAAGTAAAGTTATATAAGACTAAATCTTCTTAATAACACCATTCCAATAAGATAAATATTAAGGGGTTAGAAAGGGAGAAGGATTCTATCTATTTTTTCATGAGGTAAGAAGGGTCACTGGAAGAAAAACTACACATAGTCAAAGAATCAAGGGGATGCCTCAGGTGTGTTTGTTATCAAGTGCAATTTATTTGTTTCTAAAAATTTAATGTTAGATAAATATTTTGGTTCTCATATATATATTCAAAAATAATAATTAAGTAGATTTAGAAATATTAAATTAGGGGAGGTAAATCTACGAGCATCTAATGGTTTTAAACTTATTTTTATAGCTATCTATGACTACCAACTCATGTTTCCAATCGAAATGATATTAATTTTTAAAGGTTGTTATTATGTACCATCTATTAAGAAAACATTATTTTTGTATCTATACTTGATAAGGATGGATTTATCTTAAAATTTGGGAATAAATATTTCTTTATTTATAGGGATAGAATTTTTTATGGTAAGGAACATTTAAATAAAGGTCTTTATCTGTTGAATTACATGAACCAAGTAATAAAAATTGATAATGAAATAGTATCACGTGACTCATACCACACCCAACTATGGAATCACTGGATAGGTCATGTACATGAAAAATTCTTGACAAAATTACAATAATATGGATACTTAGATTCATTTGAACTAAATACACCTACTGTATATCATGCATTATTTCAAATAAAAACTAATAAATACATATTTAGTAGAAAATGTGAAAGGGATAAGGAGCTTATTTAATTATGTCATACTGATGTGTGTGGACCATTTCCAATATAATCGAGGGGTGGGTATTCATACATCATAACTTTTACTAATTATTTTAATATAAATGGATATGTCTACTTGATTTGGTATAAGTCATATTCCTTTGATAGATTTAAGGAATACAAGAATGTAGTTGAGATCCAACTTAGTAATAATATTAGGAAACTCTACTCATTCCATGGTCGATAATATCTTAATCAACACTTAAATAATTATTTATGGGAGTTTCAGATTTTATTTTAACTCACTCTTCCTTATACACCTCAATGGAACGATGTAAGTGAAAGGATGAACCACACCTAGTTAGACATGGTGATATCAATGATGAATCATGTGAGTCTTTCATTATCCTCTTAGGGATATGCAAGACAAAAAATCAGCATACATACTAAAATGAGTGACAAATAAATCATAGATAGTATTCCATAACAACTTTAGAGTATAAAGAAATATGTGTTGACAAGATTACTTGTCTAGGGATGTGAAGTGGTTGATAACGCCTCTTCAGGTAACAATCTTTCACCTTGAGGCACAAATTTTATCTTTATAGGATATCCTAAGGAAACAAAAAGATACAACCTATAAAATCCTTCAGAAAAAAATTTTATAGTTAATATAAACCCCATGTTTCTTAATAAGGATAATATATATTTAATATAAAGTGAGAGTGATATAGACTTCAATGAAATCCAGGCTCAAGATACACAAGAGTAAGCATAGGAACAAATTTCAAAAATCCCCATGGAATAATAATTTATAGAGAAATAAATACCATGTTGGGTTATAATTGAGGTTAGAGAATGGTATAGTTTTCTAGTCCCCAAGGATAGTGACTCATTATTAATTGATAATAATAATCCTCTAACCTATAAGGAAGCAGTAAGTGCCATAGATGTTTCCATGTTTCAAGAAGCTGTGAATTATGAAATGAATTCCATATACCAAAACCAAGATTTAATTTTGGTAGATCCTACAGGGGATGTAAATACCTTTGTTTGTAAATGGGTATTCAAGAAGAAACTAGACAAGGATGGAAAAGTCAATACCTATAAAGAATGACTAGTTTCAAAAGGGTTTAAATAGTGTCAAGGAATTGACTATGATTAAACCTTTTCACTAGTTTCTATACTGAAACCCATCAAAGTTATATTTTCCATTGAATCATTCCATGACTATGAGATTTGGAAAATGGATTTTAAAATAGTATTACTTAAAAGTAACCTTAAAGAAGATGTATATATTAGAAAACCTGAAGGGTTTTTAACTCTAAAGGATACTAACAATGTTTAAAAATTGCAAAACTCCATTTGTGGATTAAGTAAATAATTAGGTTCATGGAAAATTCAGGTTGATTAGGCCATAATTTAATTTTATTTCATAAATAAATAATATGATCCTTGTGTTTATAAATAGCTTAGTTATAGTGTAGTCATTTTCTTAATAGTATATTTTTATGACATATTACTTTTTGGAAATGAAATACCAGTCTAACAGTCTGTTAAATCTTAGTTAAAAATGATTATCTATAAAGGACCAAGGTGAAGTAATATATATTCTTGGGATCAGGATCCATCATGATAGATCTAAGTGGTTTCTCATCCTATGTTATAGTACATATATTGACAATAAACTAAAGAGATTAGGTATGGAACAATCCAAGAGTGTATTATTGCCAATGTCACATGGAATCCATCTTTCTAGAAAAATGTGTCCTCAAACACATGAGTAAATACAAAGGATGGCATGGATTATATATGAATCTATGATTAGGTCAGTAATGTATGCTATGATATATACTAGGTAACATGTTTCTTAAACCTTAAGTGGTTTGGAGTGATATCAAGCTAACCCAGGTAACCATCATTGGATGGCAGTCCAGATTATCATTAAGTATCCAAGGTGTACTAAGTTTATGTTTCTAGTTTATGGAGAAGATGAGAAACTAGTCATCATAGGATATGAAGATGTTGGTTTACATATTACCTAGTAGTAAAGATCTAATCACACTTTATTTTGAAAATACTAAAACGATGGCTCTCGCAAAATACCCAAGGTCACATCAATGGATGAAGCCCATAATTTAGAAGTACCATCTCTTGAGAGGTTTTTCTCAAAGAGGTGAAGGAACAATGAGAATAATATCCATGGAAGAAAATATTGAAAACCCCTTGACTAATGTCTTGAATTGGAAGAAACATTATTATCATGTGAGGAATAGTGAAATGAAAGTCGTAGGTAATTTTATTTATTCCAAATTGGAGTTTTTTGTGCCTTGGTGTCTCAGGAACAACTATTTTTAATTTTCATTACATGTATATTCACATATTTTAATATTAATAAAACAACTTATTACATATTGTTCATTATATTTCATGAAATTAATGTAATAATTTTCTAGAGTATTTTTCAAAATGATAAGTTCACATCAGTTCTCCTCTATGATGAGAACCTTGAAACTACATGATAGTATTCTTAAATATAGTTTTATGGTTGGATAAATTATTATAATGAGACAAATAGAATTTGACTTTCATTTGAGAGTACTCATAAGAGGAAGACACTTATTCTCATGAAGTTTTCACTTGGTAATTTAAAATATGAGAGATTATGATAACAGACCCTCCAGTATGAATTATGTATGTTTTGTGTCATAGGATATTTCTATATGTGAGCATATATAATAGTCCTTAGACTTTAAGATTATTATTAATGCATATTATGAATCCTGCACTTAGATTTATTTTTTAATCCATGATGATGTAATCCATGGTGAAGTTGGATAAGTTGGGTGTGTCATGAGTGATGTGTTATTAATGAATAAGTTGAGGAATGATTTATATCTTCCATAGTTTTGTAATCTGATATATTGTCCCTTTGATTATAATAGAACTATCGCATAAAATTCCATGACCATAGAGTAATGATAGGTTTATTTCAAATAGTCAAAAAAATATGTATCAAGCATATTGGTTGATGATATGAATGTGCAACCTTCTTGATAAGATATTGAGACAAAGGTATTATTTTAAATAGAAAGTATTCATATGTGTTTTTCAATGTTGTAACATTAATTTCCTTCTATTGGGTGCATTGACCTATTACAAGATAATAATTTTAGATATTAGGCAATTCTTCCCAATACTAATGATAAATAATCCTAGATTGACACACACTAAGTGTTTCTATTGATCTAGATTAAATTCTATTTGAATTTATTTAATGTAATAAATATTATTATCATGACCAAGGAAGAATGTTATTCACATTTTATTGATCATAAATATTTATTCACTGATTACTAAATAAAATTTTTAGTTGTGAATAAAAAATTTATTTAGGTATTTAATAAATGTTGAGGAGTTCAAACAATATAAGACCATGTCCCCTGATAAATATTAATTTACAAGTCGGTAATATAATATTTATCATTACGAGAGTTAGTGCAAGCCATAAAATAAAAATATTATTTTATTATTTTGGAATGGGTCAAGAATGTGTTATTATATTATTTAAGGCCCGATACAAAATTAAATAATATTTTTACATAACCCTATATCTATAAATAAAAAGTTGCTTGTTTTTTAGGTTAAATTGAGAATTGAGAATTATTTCTCATGACTTATTTCTCTCTCAAATTCCTCCTCTCCTCCTCTCAAGAATGAGAATAAATAATTTAAGATCAAAGGACCTTATAGTGATCAAGAAGAATAATTAAATATGGATAATTTTCCATTCTAGTACCTAGAAATTAGTTATTGTCATTCCAAGCCTGAAGGATAATTTTTGGATCAGTGCTAGAGGGATTCTATACTTGGACACTTATAGTGAAATGAATTTAATTTAAAAAAGTGTTTTCAGATGATCAACATCTACATCAAAGAAAGATCCAAATACCTGGTATATCTTTTCTTAAAATCATAAATAAATTAATTATAAATTTAATGTGTAAATATCCTCTCTGAGTTCCATGTTTTCTCTATGTTAATATTCGATTGAAAAAATTTGTTGTTCATGTCATTCACATCATGTTCAATGTTACAAATGATCCACTGAATTGATAAACCCTTTATTGTTATTCACCCACCATAGTGCTTCTTTTGTTATTATAACCAACAATAAATTTGGTTCATGAACCATCTTTAGGACATGTATCTATCTACATGTGGTACTTTTCTCTTGAGGTGTGTTTGGAATACATAATTTTTATTGATTTATATCCACTATTTTATCCTATTGAGTTATTATTATGGAGAAATTATTCCCTCTTGTTTGTTTTTGATACTCAGGCACTAGTATCCAACCCATGGGGATTGGGAACACCATTAAAACCATTCCAAAATTGGTTTGGGTACCATTTGGGTGGGTTACCGAGTCAATTCGTGACATTGAATCCCTAGATTTATCCCAAAATTCATCACATAAGGATTATATAATTAATATCTAAGGAGAATAATACATTTAGGGATAGTAAAATATTATACTTACTAAATGGAAACTTCCTCAACAAAAAAATCTCTAATAAAACATGATAAGTGTGGAAATTATAGAGAATCTAGGTTTTCCTCCTTTATTGATTCCTGAAAAAGTTATTAGATCATACTCTATACCTTAGATATATTCATAAAATATTATATCTATATTTCCTTTAAATAGAAAATTTAAAGATCATATAGAATAATAGAAAAACAAATACATACCTTTGATTTCTAGATCCAATAAGCCAAGATCTGATCAAAACACATTATGGATAGAAACTAATCACTAAAATCTCCCATAGGAGTCTACTAGTTCAAGAGGCCTATCTATAAGAGTGGGAATGAGATTTTTTTGGGAGGTTTCAACTTAAAAATATATTTTTTGAATTAATTAATATTGTGTGCATGGTTTGTCCACATGTTTTGAAAAACTATGTTCTAACCATATAGGAGCCACTATCCAAAACCCATGTTTCATGGTTGGGAAACATGGTTTGGTAAACCATGAAAACGTCACTATCTCCAAGGTCACCAATTGAGTTATTACATGTGAAAATCTTTATGGTTTATCCTATTTGTGCACCCTATAAACCACTTCTAAAATATCTCAATACTATCTTGAAGCTCCCCAAGACCATACCCTAATAAAACATAGATCAAAAATCATAAATATAGGTTGAAAATCAATCATAACATGCCTTAAAAATATGGGGGGTTACAAGTTTTAAAACTTCAAATTGACCAGATACTTTTAGAATTCTTTATTTATACTCTTCTTTTGGTGCTTAAAGTTGTGTCTCTATTTATAGGAATCGTTATAAAAAACTCCAATGGTTGGATTTCCATAATATTTAGAGTTATTTTTAAATACATTGATAGTATCTTATCCATATTTCAATGAACTTAGTATCTCTTTACATCTACTAATGAAGTTATATACACCGTAATGGTGCTTATCAATCCAGAGAATGTAATTTGGCATAAAAGTTTATATCACTAGATTTTCTCAATCCTTCTTTAAGTTCACTATAATTTTAGTTACTAGAAATTAATTTTTAATACCAAAAATAAATAAAACAACTATAAAGTTAAATCAAAATCATATGAAGTGTATTTTTCTTTTCAAAACAAAGTAAGAAACTGATTCATTGACTCAAAAAGTTCAATGATCATCCTTGCATCATCCATAGTAATGAACAAGTGGTCACTTGAAGAAAATTCCAATATGGGAAACACTAAAATTCAAGAATTTTTCAACATTTAATACATGGACACTTGGTGGGTGACATTACATCATTGAACTCATTTTCCACCTCACAATAAGGTTTAAATAGGTTTTTCACATAGTGACTCACGGATATTTTTTCACACTTATGAAATTCAAGAGAATTTCCATGGGATATCATGACATGCTCACACCACATTCATGGTTTTCATGTAACAATTCCCCATGGGTATTTTCAAGAGTGAAATTAAACCCAAGTAAATCTAGTATGATCATCAAACAAGACATACCTATAGTTTTTCCCCAATACTTCCAATTTGTGTAGAACCAAATAAATCAATGTAAATTAAATATAAATATTTAAAAGTTTGAACTTAAATTTTATATTTAAAACTTGAATTATGTTGATTACCAAATTAAAAAGGATAAAAAACTCTAGTTGAATTAAACTTATGTCCAGGTAGATTCCTAACATGAAATTTACTAGAAAGTATAGTTTATATTTTAAAGTTACGGTAACCTAATATTATTTGACACAAATAATATAAATCTTCATTTTCACTCAAAAAAGTTAAATTTTTATGCCTCAAATCTTCTAAGATAATTGTGTAAACATTATCATGTTTATTGATAGATATAACAAAAGTACCTTATGAACTTTTAACAATATATTCAGCATTCCAAAATTTCACAAGATAACCCTCATCACATAGCTGGCCAATTGTGATAAAGCTGTTCTTAATCCCTAAAAAAAATAAAAAATTTAAAATTAAAGTTATTTTGAGAAAAGAAACATCACCAATTATGATGATTTAACCCTCTATATTGTCTTTTAAAGTGAATCATCCACCATTAAACTTTATCAAATTCCAAAAATTGTACTTGCCTCTTATCATGTGTCTAGAAAAACCACTCTCCATGTACCATTTTTTTCAACTACTAGTACTCAACCACTTTTAATGAAGGAAATGAAACTAAGTTCTTGGTATCCAAAATTTATTTGGCCCAATTACATTAGAAAATAATATTTTAGAAACCTATATCTTCCCAATTATCTTATGTTGAATATCTTCTAGTTCTTCAGAAATAATTTTTTTATAGAACCCAAAATATTGAACTCGTTTTAAAGAAAAAAAATATCAAATGAACTCCTCTTTAACATTTAGTTCAAAAGGGTGTAATTTTAGGTACAAAATAATTTGATTGAAAATGTGGTTTATTATAAGTAAATATTATTCAATTAGAAGTTATAGAAGGTATTATCTATTTGTATATTTGGTCTAAATTTTATTTAATGAAAGTAAATTTTGGTAAAAGTTTCTTCAAACTAAAAATTTTTTATTTAATTTTAAAAAAAAAAATTGATCATTAAAATTTAGATTATCCTAATTTAAACTTCAACTAGATTTTGAATCTAATTCCATTGAAAGTTTTAAAATTTGATAGTTAATTATGAAATTATTTTATTATCATTAATAATTTTATCTTCAAAAAATCATATTTATTTTTCACCGTTTTATTTTCCTTTCCCATAATGCTTACATACCTTTCAATTTCTTAAAAATTAATCATATCATCTTCATCATCTGATGAATTTACTTTTTCATAATCTAATGGATTATTATTTTCACCATATGATGAAGTTAAATAATCATCCTCATAAATTAAATTAAATTTAGAATCTAAAGTTGAATTTTCCAAGCATTGTGAAGTTTCCTTATACATGTTACATTTTTCATCAGAATAAACATCTTCATAAAATCCAATGATTTTATAACTTTTAATACCACTTTCTTCTAATTAACTATCTAAAGAAATATCATCTTTAATCACACTCCAGGTGTCCAAATCCTTCAAAATATTTTTCCCTTTACTCTTAGAGTATCTCTCTAAATTTTTAACTTTCCTCTTCAATTTAAGACAGTCATTTAAAATATGATCTCTCTCCTTACATTCATTTCATATAACATCTAAAGACTCCTTATCAGGTCTATATTTTCTATCTTTTCAATGTGTATATAAAAAATTATTATTATTGAAAAGATAATTCATTCATATAGAAAGTTGAGAAATCTTATTCTCACTATCATTTGAAGTACTTTGATCAAAATACATAGACATATTCTTTGACACCATATATTTGGAAACATTATAATAATAATTAAAAGTATTGAAATTAGGATTACCAGAAGTAGATGATAACTTCACTCTATTGTTATTTTTCTCTTTCTCAACATATCTTTTCATTCTTCTTTCATATTTCATCGATGTATCAATTAAGTCGTACAGGCTTAGCTTAATCAGATGTTTACTATCATTGATAGTTTTCCTCTTTTATTCTCATTATTTCTTCATAATATAAATAATATTTTTGAAAAAAAATATTCCAAAAATTATTTCTCACTGAAATGTTTTAAACTACTCACTATTATCATAAAACATTGATGCATTTGTGATATCATTTCCCCATGTATAAAGTCAAAATATTGATAGTCCAATATTAACATAGTATTGTGAGTTTTCAAAACCTTGGAGGTCCCAAAATTATTAATCTCTATTATCTTCCAAATATATTTATTATTTAATAAGATTATATTGGATTATAAATTTTCCCAGTAATAGATCATAACAAAGTATTATGAACATTATGATTTAACTGATATTCCATATTTTCTTCATGAGAAAACAAAAAACTTCTTTCCCAATAACTTTATAATTTATAGTCAAATTTAGAAAATTATGGACTCTGGTATTAATGATAAAATAATTTATATAATGATGATTTTATTCATAATCCACTTCATCAAAAATAGTTTTCATGTTTAGATTCAAATTTTTAAGAGTTACAACTTGAATTCCTACCATAAAAACAACAAAAAATTCTCAACCAATATATTTAGGTTAAGAAAACTAAAAAAATTGTTAAATAAATGAAAAATTAGTAAAACTTAGAAACAATTAGATACTTGCTCTAATTACAAAAGATACCCAATAGATGGATGGAAAAAAAACTACAAGGGGGTAAATTTTAGTTTTAAAATAACTTATAATTTTTTCCCTCTTCAAGCATTAAAAACATTGGAAATATTAATTTTAGATCTACCCATAATAAATCAGAGTAAAACATTCTGAACACAGTAGAGACAAAATATTTGGTGTTTTGATAACTACTAATAAGAGTGATGATGTAGAAAAATTTAAACTATTGGTGTTTTATCAACAACAGATAAAAGTATCAACACTATGGAAATTCAAAAATGAATAAAAATGGAGTTTAAATCAAAATTAATAGTAATGGATAACAAACCAAATAATCCTTTAAATAATATAATAAAACCAATGATTAATGTGGATATTTAGACAAGATCAAAGGTATGTTTGTCTTCCTATCCCATGAAACCCTCAAGTTAAACCCATCGATAGGTGCTCTATATTCCTTTCCCTAGAAACCCTTAAATTAAAAATTCTTGTATGTCTTCTATATTGTTATCCACGAAATCCCTCAATCATGTAGGATCAGTAATAGAATAATTAAAATGGAAAAACTGATAGTTTTACAGTGAATAAATCTCTAGTGAACTCTTATTAGAAACACACAAAAATAAAAATATTACACTAATCAGAAGTTCACTCAGTAATAAGAAATTGTGTAAAACCCCAACCCAAATTTCCTTGTTTGGGATGAGGTTCCACATAGCATCATCATGCCACCCCTTACACAAGAGGTTATTAACTAGAAGAAAGGGCGTGAGTGACAATGTAGGCAAGCTATGTACTTGGTAATAGATGTCCAATAATCATAAATATTATGGAAGAAAAAAATATTTGAATCAATAAAACCCAGATCAATATAGTAGATTAAAATGAAAAAACATCCATAAAGAAACAATATGACATGAAAGAGTAGAATATAATCAAAAGGATCCATACATGTGGTGGATCAATGTACCAAAATAAACAAAAGATAGAAAATTTAATTATATATGAAAACAAAATATCTCAAATTTTATCCCAACATCACCTCAATCTATCATGCTCCTCCTATACAACTCTCTAACATAGGTCCCTTTCCCTTAATTGGATACCTAACCATAAAGTTTATACATGTACCAAAATTCCAATTCAGGGTGTGACTATAAAATCCAGTAGGACACCACCAATGTAGCACCCCTAGTTTCAAGTAAGTAACCCTTTCTTTATGCTTTTTCAGTATTTAAATTGTTTTGGTGATGTTTGGGAGGGTTTAGAAGACATTTATAATGTGTTTTGGATTTTCTAAAGGTTCACAATTTAATAACATTTAGTTAAAACCATGAAATTCCTATAGAAAATAGTTCATAGTGAGACAGGGTCTAGGATAAAGGAACGCAGTTAGGCGCACAGTTTTTTCAAACCGTGTGAACATAAAGGAGAAACTATGTAAAGTGGGATAGATGGATTTTGTACGGTTGGTTCATGGTTTGTCTAACCATGTGATGTGCTCCTTAAGGTGGAGGCTGGCGCAAGGTTACCCCATAATTTTTTCTAACTATGTGACTAATCGTGCACAGTTTAAAAAAATCCTAAAAAAAGTGAATCTAGGTCAGGATTAACTTTAAACCCCTTTCTTCCCATTTCAATCCTAACTCAACAATTATTCATCCTAAAGCCTATGTAATCTTTCCCCATCAAATCGTAAGTGATCCAGATTTGTTTCATGGTTCATTGAAGCTTGATTCCCTTAGTAAGTCCTCAATTATAATAGATTTTCATGGTTTTCCTTAGATCTACCTTTCTTCCCTCTCTCAATTTCTTAGATATAGTTTCGTGTAGATAAATATAAGGATTTTATATGGAAATAATGGTTATATTTGGACTTTTTGATGTTAGGGGAAGAAATATAAGGTGGGTTTTTGGAGATTCAACCTGAATTTGTGGGAATTTTCATGTCGTTCTTTGATTTCATCATAATTCCTAAAGTAGGTGGCTTCACTCTCAACTAATTTTATTAGAACTTGAAGGATTTATTTCAAATTGATTATTCTTGAAACTAATTGTGAAAATAATTATGAAATTCTTGATGGAAACCCCCTTCAGTGATGGTTTATGAAATTGTAAAAATTGGGTGTTTTAGTGGAAGGTGAATTTGGTAACATGATTTTAAAAAGATGGTTTTTAAATTGGTTATTTAGTTTTGATGAATGGAAAAGTGTTTTTAATAAAGGGTTGGTTTTATTGAATTGTTTTTTTGGAAAGGTTATCAGTAAAAATAGTTTTATTCAAATGGTTGAAATGGTTGTTTTGGAATTGGATTTTTGCATAAAGGGTTGGTATGTGTTCATGTTCATTCAGGGAGAATAAGGGTATGAAGTTTCCACTATAATTTATGAGATGGATAAGGGTATGAACTTTCCTCCATAAAATGGTTCATTAAATGACGTCTTAGTGAAATAATGACTCACTACTCGTGAGTATAGGTAGTTTCATGGTTGCATGCATGGTTGGATTTGTGGATATATGGAATGAAACAGATTATTCCAAAATGGTGTTTTTTAAATGGTTTTAAAGTATTATTTGGTTAATTTTATTGTAACTTTTTTATTATGGAAAATAGTTTTTGTATTAAATTAATTGTCTTTAATATAAACTATTTTCAGTTGTTTATATAAATTTTTTTATATAAATGTTATAACATGTTCTATCCTAGTGGCTTGAGTAGGTAAGTCATTTAGGGAAAACCTACTAGGTTTCATTACTCACCCCTTCTTTGGAACTTTGGTACTTTTTCATATTTTGTCTTTGGGGACATAGGTAAAGGTAAAGCATCACACTTATTTAGTGGTTCTTTGTGATTCTTGGGAATAGAGTTGGAGTTAGAGCTTTGAGTTATGTCTTAGAGTCTATAATATTTTTTGGTTTTCTTCTACTGTGTACCTTTATATTAGTAGTATTCCACTATGATGCTCTATTGTAGTTTGATTTTGATATCAATGGTATTACTTTGAGTTGTTTTTTATTATTATCATACACCATGTAGTGATATTTTGTTATGACACATTTTGTTGGGTTGTTTTATTTTCAAATGGAAAATCATCCCTCATCTGTTAATGAATCCCTTGTAATTTATTTCCATCCATTGGTGCCTTAGGGATGTCACTTAAGGCCAATTAATATTCCATCACCTTCATGAGCTAATGAGGAGGGGAAGGACAATACAAGTGGTATCATCTTGCTCAGTCCTTGACTAAGAAGTGTTCATCAGTTCTGTCAGTATCAGAGTTGACATTTTTTCTGGTTTAATTCTTGGATTTGGGATGATTGAAAGGAGTGGGATATTTAGGACTTAAAATTTGGAGCATAAAAAGACGTAGATAACCTTTTTATCATAAACTTCAAGTTACCAGGGAGTTGGGTACATAAGTGTTTTAGAGACACTTATAGGAATTTAAATCTCATTATCATGGGTTTAGCCAATGAGAAGAGCATGAAATGAAATATAGAAATGACATACCACTAGGAGTTGATATTTAATTTTGAGTAATGATTTATGATTTGGTGAAAACATGTTGATTTTTTAAAAATATTGAAATCATTTTCAAATGTGATATTTTGAAAAGAAAATGTTTGTGGTATTTTGAAAATTATTTGATCTTAAAAATTATGGTGAAATTTTCAAAAATGATTGAACAAGGAAATGTTGAATTTTGGAAAGAAATGTTGTGATAGTCTGATTTGGTAGAATTTTAAATTATTAAGTATTCAGTTGCTAGAGAGTGAGACTTATGCTATTTTTTGTCTTTATAGAAAATGGAACCCAGTAGTTGTTCTAGAAAAGCTATTTAGAACATGGTTTCACCTAAGCCATAGGTGAACCAACAATTGGTTTAGATTATATTCCAATCCTTTCAAGCTGTGGATATAGGGAACATAAGGGATGAACCAAGGAAAGTGGATCATTATGTCCAGTTATAGAAGTACAATCAACCAATCTTTTGGGGTGATTTATAAATGGAAAATGAAGAGGTGTGGATGAAAAAAGATGAATCGAATCTTTGATTCCTTTGGAAGACCATAGAAGTTGAATGTCAAGATGGGGATGTATATGCTAGAGTATCTTTCATGATAGTGATGGTATTTAGTAGTTCATGATAAATTATACCAAGGCCTTACTTGGTAGGATTTTGAATAATTTTTCAAAAATAATTCTATCCTCATACTTTCAAAATCGCAATAATAATAGACTTTTTCAGATTGAAACAGTAGAGCCTCATAGTAACAAATTATGTATCTAAATTTAAGAATTTATACTTCTTCGCACCTAAAGTTTCCTCTAGTGAATCATTGAAGGAACGCATTTTTGAATTGGGGATAAGGTAGGAGATTCACTTGAAGATTTTCATTCTCTGTATTACAGATTATATAGAGATAGTTAATAGAGTGACAGTGGATGAAAGGTATATATCAAGAGCTACTGGTGGAGGGATCATGTTGATACCTATGGGAAACGGTGGGAACTCTAATGTTGTGAGAAAGAGTAATAAGGAACCCAATTTACAAGGAATGGGGATGGATCAGAATCAAATAGCTGGATTAGTGAATCTTCCATGAAAACCTAATATCCATCCTAGATGTTTTTAATTTGGTTCATTCGAACACATGAAGAGATAGTGTACGGAACCACCTAGAGCATTCCATAATTGCAATAAGATGGGGTATCTTCATTTCTATTGTCACAGTGCTCTAAGGTCGGGTGATTGAGACACTTATTAGATTTCATATACATATTATGCTTCTATGGGATGAGGGAAGAAGAAAAATTATCATCAGCATAACAAATCTATCCATGGTGATTCTAGGAATACCATGAATCCTCGGCAAGGGAAATCTCAAAAAAGAAATAAAGAATAAATTATAGTGAGAACAAATCTATATGAAGCTGAGAAAGTTATTATGGAATATCATCATAGACCATCAATAGTTTGAGGTGTGATTCTTTTTAATTATATCCTTATATAATATTTATTTGATACTAATTAATCTCATTCTTTTATTTCTTCTTGTGTTTTTGATATTCTTGATTTAAATGCTGAGATTATGCATTCTATATTGAAACTCCAAACTCATCTTGGTCAAAGAGAATGTTGATCCTTTATGTGTAAAGAATGTTCTATAATTGTTTATGAAGCTAAGTTGATATGTTATTTCTCTATGATTGGAATGGATATCTATGATATAATCCTAGGTATGGATTAGTTGAAAATGTTAAAGTCTCACATCAACTGTTATATATGAAGGTTCAGTTTTATGACTGAGAATGGAATCAAGCATCTATTTAGAGGAGACCAGAATGTAAAGGTAGGTAAAATAGGCTTGTTTGAACCAGCAGTTGGAATGATCTTGTACAATTTGTTATTTTTGACTTGGTAATTGAAGTAAGAGATCGAGGATAATAGTTTTCCAGTGGTTGTTAAAAAGTTTTAGGTTGTTTTTCTTGAAAAAATATCTGTTTTTTCACCCATAAGAGAGGTGGAGTTTATATTTGATCTCCTCCCAAGGACTAGTAATATTCCCATTCTGTCTTACTAGATGGAACCAATTGAATTAAGGAAACTAAATGTTCAGTTAGAAGAGCTTGAAAGAAAAGGGTTCATTCAGGTGAGTACATTTCTGTGGGAAGCACCATTCTTGTTTTTCAAACAGGAAGATGGAACTCTTTATTTGTGTGTGGATTATTTTAATCTTAACCAAGTTATGATAAAGAATCAATATCCACTTCCATGAATTTATTATCTATTCGATCAATTGAGGGGATATCAGTGGTTCTCTAAGATTGATTTACACTCAGTATATCACCAATTTCAAGTTCGGAAGGGGGATATTCCAAAGATTGATTTCTAAAGAAGATATGGCCATTATGAATATGTGGTAATGCCTTTTAGTCTTATGAATTCACTAAGTGTCTTTATGGAATTGATGAATCAAATATTTCGTAGGTATCTAGATTATTTTTTGGTGGTGTTTGTGTATGACATATTGGTGCATCCAAGGACAAGGGATGCGCCTAAGAAACACTAGGCAATAGTGTTGGGAATCTTGAGGGATCATCAGTTGTATTCCAAACTATCAAAGTGTGTTTTTTGGATACAATATATACATTTCATTATCCATGTAATATCTGAAAGATGTGTTTATAAGGATCCATAAAAGATAGAGGTTGTTATCTCTTGACAACCTCCAAATAATTTCTTCAAGATATGCAGTTTCCTTAGCCGGGCTGGTTCTTACCAACATTTTTTATATGATTCCTCATGACTAGATTCACTGATGATAGATTTGAAAAGAAATAATTTTCCATTCTAGTAGAATGATTAATTTCATAAGTATTTTCAAGAGCTTAAAGTTCACCTTACATCAGCACCAATCTTGATTTTTTCAAAATCAGGCCAAGGCTATGTGGTGTAATATGATGATTTAGGATTTGGTTTGGTATGTGTTCTTATATATGAAGATCATGTTATTGATTATATATCAAGGAATTTATAGTTCCATGAGAATAACTTCCCAACACATGATTTGGAGTAAGCTTCCACATTCCATGCTTTTAATACTTGGCATCATTACATCTTTGGTGAGAAATTTATAGTGTTTACAAACCACAAGACCTTGAAACACATTTTATCACAAAGGTATTTTAACTTAAGACAAATAATATAGATGGATTATCTCTAAATATTCAACTTTTACATGATTTATACACCAGGTAAAGGTAATTTTGTGGTGGATGAATTAAGCAAAAAGTTTTATGCTCAGTTGGAAGAAGAATATTTAGATCTCTATCTATTGATGAAAATTATAGAAGACATGAACTTATAATGTGAAGACTGAGGTGATGTTGTAGTTTTCTTTCCAGTTTTGTTCATTCCTAATTTTTTTGTGATAGTTAAAGAGGCACATATATCTTATTTAGATTGAATTTCTATGAGGTCAAAACTAAATGGTGGGGAGACCATTGAGGGATAGAAGCTGGATGAGACATTAGTTCTAGGGTTTTGAGATTTGATGGTTCTACCTATAGCTTTTTTGGAATAACTTCTTCATTTTTACCACCATTCAATACGGTTTTTTCATCTTGGAATACTGAATATGTATAAGGCATTTAAGGAACAATTTTAGTGGGTTGGTATGAAAAGGAAGGTGTCTAAGTTTGTTCTAATATGCTTAACTTTTTAGTAGGTTAAGTCAAAGCATCAGTGACCAGTAGGTATGTTTTAGTATTTACCTATTCCTATTTGTAAATGGGGAAAAATAGCCATGAATTTTTTAATATTTCTCCCAATAATGATTTGAAAACATGATCTTTTATGGGTGATAGTGGATCAGCTCACAAATTTGGCTCATTTCATCCTTATTCATGAATCTCATACAGTAGAAGACTTTTCCAAAATTTATATCTGAGAAGTGGTAAATAGGAACGACGTACCAATTTCGATAGTGTCAAACAGATATTAGAGGATAACATCTCATTTCTATAAATCATTAAAGGCATCCATTTGGACTCAGTTGACTATGAGTATGGAATATCATCCTCAGATGGATGGCTATCAAAAAGGATGATACAAACATTGGAATACATGTTATAATCTTGTGTAATAGATTTTGGTGGCTCTTGGGAGTATCATGTAATGTTGGTGGAGTTATTATGTAACAAAAGTAATTAGGCCTCGATAAACATGGATCCTTTTGAAGTATTTTATTGGAATCCTTGTCATTATCCACTTTTTTGGGTGGAAATAGGTGATGCTTCACTATTTGGGCGGAACCTTGTCTAAGAAACAATGGACAAGATTCGGTTGATCAGGAAAAGGATGGAGATGGATCAAAGTCATCAAAAATCATATGAGAATCATCATCTATAGTCATTGTCATTTAAGGTGAGTGATCATGTGTTCTTTAGGATCTCTCCAAGGCTTGGACATCATAATTTTGGGAATCAGGGTAATTTATATCTTAGATTCATAGGCCCTTTTGAGATAATTGAATGAGTTAGAAAGGTGGCATATCGGTTGGCACTACCACCATGATTCAGTGTAGTGAATAATGTGTTTCATGTATCTCAGTTGAAGAAGTATCAGATTGATCCTAACCATGTGATTCGATAATATCACATTGAGGTAGAGTTGGATGCTTCATTGGTGCATGTGCTGATGTAGATTGTGGATAGGTAAAAGAAAGTCTTGTGTGGAAAATCATCAGTCTAGTGTGAGTTTTGTGGCAGCATGGTCAGATTTTGGAAGAGACTTGAGAATGGGAGAAAAAAATGGTCAAGCAATGGACCAAACTATTTTGGGACACCATTGGTTTTCTATGTTATGGGGACAGAAATTCCAATGGTGGGGAGAATTTAGAACCCTCAGTTTCAAGTAAGTAACCCTTTCTTTATGATTTTTTAAGTATGTAAAGTGTTTGGGTGAAGTTTGGGAGGGTTTGGAGGAAATTTGTAATGTGTTTGGGACTTTTCTAAAGGTTCATGGTTTGAGCATGGTTAGTGGAAACCATGAAACTTCTATATAAAATTGAGTATAGTGAGATAGTGGAAAAGAGAAAGGCACATGGTTAGGCGCACAATTTTTCCAAACTTTTCATCCACCAAGGAGAAACTATGAAAAGTGGGATATAGGGATTTTTAATGGTTGGTGTATGGTTTGTATAAATATATGGGCCGACTGTGAGAGTTTCTCCTTTAGGTATATGGTGGTGCATGGTTATTGCATGGTTTTTCCTAACCATGCAACTAACTGTGCATGGTTTAAAAACAAGATCGTAAAAAAGTTGATATAGGTCAAAATTAACTTTAAACCACTCATTTTTCCCCATTTATACCCTAACTCAAGAATTATTCCTCCCAAAGGATATAAAACCTTTCAGTATCAAATTATAAGTGATTTAGAGGTGTTTCTTGGGGAATTAAAGCATGATTCCCTTGGTAATTCCTTGTTTATGGTAGTTTTGATGGTTTTCCTTAGATCTACCTTTCTTCCCTCTCTCATTTTCTTAGATCTAGTCAACTACAGATATATATAATGTTTTTTATTCTGATAATGGTTAGATTTGTCCTTATTTATGTTAGGGGAATATATCTATGGTGGGTTTTGGATATTCAACCCAGTTTTGTGGGTGTTTTTGTGTTATTCTTCATTTTCGTTATAATTACCAAAGAATGTGGATTCACCCTTGAATCAACTTATTAGAACATGAAGTATTGATTTCAAATTGATTTTTTTTCTTGAAATTGATAGTGATATTATTGTGAAATTCTTGATGGAAGCCATCTTTAGTGACAATTTATTAAATTGTAAAAACTGGGTGTTCTGTTGGAAAGTAAATTTGGTAACATGATTTTAAAATGATGGTTTATAAAATGGTTGTTTGGTATTGATGTATGGAAAAGTGTTTTCAATAAAGGGTTGGTTTTATTGAAATGTTTTGTTGGAAAGGTTCTTAATAAAAGAACAGTTTTATTGAAATGGTTAAAATGGTTGTTTTGGTATTGGCTTTTGGAATAAATGATTGGTGTGTGTTCAAGTTCATTTGAGTGGATAAGGGTATAAAGTTTCTCCCATCATTTGTGGGATGGATAAGGGTATGAACTTTCCCCCATGAAAATTGATCATTAATTGATGTCTTAGTGAAAGGATGAATCACCACTCATAAATATAGGGAGGTCCATGATTACATTCACGGTCAGAATTATGGATATATGGAATCAAATGGATTGTGCCAAAAATGGAATTTGTGAAATGGTTTTAAAGTATTGTTTGGTTTATTTTCTTGAAAACTATTTTATTATGGAAAAAATTGATATTAAACTGCATGGATTTGATATAAACTATTTTCAATTGTTTATATATATTTTTTTATATAAATGTTCTAACATGTTCTATCCTAGTAGTGTGAGTAGGGAATTCATTTGGGGAGAACCTACTGAGTTTCATTACTCACCCCTACCTTGGCACTTTGGTTCTTTTGTAGATTTGTTCTATTGGGATACATGTAAAGGTAAAGCATTGAACTTATTTAGTGGTGCTTCATGATGATTGGGCATAGAGTTGGTGTTGGAGCTTTGAGTTATGTCTTAGAGTCTTAGATTTTTGTTGGTTGTCTTCGTTGTGTACCTTGATATTAGTAGCCTTCCATTATGATACACTATTGTAGTTTTATTTTGATATAAATGGAATTGATTTGATTTTTTTACATTGTTATAATATAGCATGTAGTGGAATTTTTTTATGGCATTTTTGGTTGGGTTGTTTTATTTTCAAAGGGAAAATAATTCCCCATCTATTAACAAATCCCTTGGAATTTATTTCTATCCTTTTCTAACTTGGGGATGTCTCTTAAGGCCAAGTAACATTTCATATCCTTCTCAAGCCAATGAGGAGGGGTAGGATGTTACAACCAAAATATCCATAACATATGTGAAACACACACACACACACACACGCATATATATATATATATATGTAATGACTGAAAAATAAATGTAAATGATCATACAACTGGTTGATTCATCATACACTTACCAAGATGTTATAAACCCTTGTCCTACCTTCCTTGGAACCATGCTTTAATATTTGTCGTATCAATCTATTCCAGCCTTCTTTGGTTTTGTTTTAGGGTTTGTTTATGGGGGGTCTTGCATGTGAGCTCCATCATGGTCTTCATCTATCTTTTTCTCTACTATGGCTCTAGGTCTCCACCACTCTCACTTAGGTGTATTTTCATGGTGGTCTCCCTGGTGGTTTGGGATATGAGTTTGAGTGGTCCTGTGAATCACAGTGGGTTCATCTTCATTGGACCTAGGAGGATGAAGGTGAACTTAGGTTCTCTGGTGTGGGGTCTTATGGTTCTCTATGTGTTTTTTTCGATGGTGATGGTGAACTGTGATGTTGATGATGGTTTCTGATGGTTCCTTTCCGGTGTTATATTGGTTGGTGGTGTTTATTTTTGGTTGTCTATAGTGGTAATGATAGAATCCAATGGTAATGGGATGGGGACATGGGTGACAGGATGGTAGTGATGACGGTGATGCATCATGATGGAAGGCGACATGATTCTTGAGGGGGTGTGATAGCAGTTTTTCAATTTCAAATTGGAATTTTGAATCTTGTGGCGTCAGGCTTTTGAATTTTTTTTTCTTTAAATCTTGTTGTCAGTGGTTTTCTTCTGTGTTTGTTTTTGAATTATGTATTTACCTACTTTGTATGGTGGTTTTTTCTATTGGGTTAGATTTTTCGTTTCCGGAGTTGTGCCTGTGAGGTTACCACTAAAACAAAAAAGAGGTTTATTTAGAAAATAAAAAAAATATGAATTTGGAGGCTATTACAAAACAGGCCTTTAACAGCACTGGCCTTTATCAGCACTTTTCTATAGTTCTGATTAAAGGTACCCTTTATTAGTGATTTATTTTTAGAATTGATAAATGTCCTCAATAAAATGAAAAAATTTAAAAAATAAAAAATAAAAATGAGTTAAAAAAATATTAAAAATTTTATTAATTAAATAATTATTGATAAAATTTAATAAATTTAATATACTATATATAAATTATAAATACTAATAAATAGTATATGTTAAATATATAGATATGTAAAATGAAATAATAAAATTAATAAAAATTAAAAATGAGTAAATTAAGAAAAATATTAAACATTTTATAATTAAATAATTATTGATTAAAATGAATAAATTTAATATACATATATATAGATTATAAATATTAGCATATATTATATATTAAATATATATATATATATATATAAATGCATATAAAATTTCCTAAATATGATTTATATAATACAAAATATTTATTCTTTGCAGTAAATAAGTCAAGTATTTAGTGAAGAATGGTTTATAATTAAAAATAAATATGAACTAAAAATACTAACTAATTGCATCGAGTAATAGACATAATTGAATTTCATTTGATTTTTCAATTTAACCAATATCAAACATATTTTATATTTATTTCACATACATATATGTAGTTAATGTGTTTTAATATACAACACACAAATACAAATATTTACGTAATTAATGAAATCTTATATAGAAACACTTATAGCTAATATTTATGTAATTTATTCAAATTTTAGAATTCATTTTATAATTTAATTATAACATGATATATTTAATATATTATGTCGTTAATCAGTAAATTTTATTTATTTATTTTTAATTTTATTCAAATTATGTATTAATTGTTTTTTAATTAGTTTTTATTAATTATTTTGTATTTTTTTGGTAATTTAATCATTTAATATTATTTATATATATACATATATATATATATATATATTTATATATTTACTATGTTTTAATATTTTTAATATGTATTCATATTTATTTCAATATATATCTATATTTTTTTAATAGTTTATTTTTAATTAATAAAGCTTATCCATTTTTTTGATATTTTTAAAGTCTACTCATTTTTAATTATACAATTTCAATCATTTTTAACATGCATTCATTTAAGATTATATATTCATTAATAATGTTAAAATTATATTTGTAAATATGTATAAATAAATATATTTATAAATTTATATTTACTATATTTATACATTTATATATACAATATTTATAAATTTATATATCTATAATTATAAATAAAAAAATATTATTTTTAAAAATTTATATATAATTATAAATAATTAATTATATATATTTAACTAATTATAAGATTATAATTAATTTATTTAAATAATGAATATATATACTATATTTATATTTATATTTATATTTATATTTATATTTATTTATTATATATATATAATGAAATAAATGTATAAATATTGTTTTTTTAAGTATTTATATAATTATATTTTTAAATAATTTTAAAATTATAATAAATATATTTAAATAATTATAAATTATAATATATATATATATATATATAATGAATATATTTACTATATTTATATTTATATTTATATTTATATTTATATTTATATTTATTAAATATATATTTATATAATATGTAAATATATATAATGATATAAATATATTTATAATTACAAAATTATAATAAATAATGAATATATTTACTATATTTAGATTTATATATATTTATTAGATATATATAAAATTATATAAATATATATAATGATATAAATATCTATATAATTATAAATAAATAATAATATATTCAAATAATTATAAAAATATAATAAATAAATGTATAACTATATAAATATATTTACAAATTTTTTATTTATAATTATAATTGTAAATCTTTTATCAGTGCTAAATTGTTATAACTGATAAAGATTCAATTTATCAGTGCTTCTTTAGCATTGATAAAGATGAATTTTATCAGCGCTTATTAATTTAGCGATGATAAAAGGAATCTTTATCAACACTTTTTTAGAAGCACTAATAAAAGTGTCCCTGATCTATTTAATAACCCTAATTGTGACTGAATCAATCATGATTTATCAAGCTATATGTGGAATCAACCTCCTGTCATCACTCCTCCTCAATGAATCCAACCTCAAATCAAGTCTCGAATGAATCCAAGGGTCGAATCCAATGCTTGAATGAATCTAAGTTTTCACGCATGATATCTCGATTTCTCTCAGATGAATCAAAGCTTCACTCCAATGTATGTTAATTTTTATCCTTTGATTCACTCGTTTTCTTATTTATCAATATTTTTTGGGTTTTTTTGTTCATTATCTCTGTTATTCATCATCCATCGCTGCTTTCATACTTGAATGATTTTTACCCACATGCCTCTTCACTATGACTGGTTCCATTGCAAATACAAAATATATTTATAATAATTTCAACTCTAATTGAGTTTAACATATTTGAGTTCAATGTCTATAGAAGTTGCTACATCTGAGACATTTTCCACCTAAAAATATCCTTCCATTGTACCTTTGGTATTAGTAAATTGTACAAAATTTTCAATTCACTATATCAAAATTTATTATAGTAAAAGAAATGACTGATAAACCATGATTTATTATTTTGAACCACATGTTTTCTAGTTCTACCAAAAACTATAAGCTAACAGTTTTCAAGGGATTGTATCAATTGTTTGGGCTTTATTTGGGGGGAAACTAGTTATATACTTTCTACCAGCCACCTTGGATATAGTGGAGGGTCCTTCATGAGTTTTCATCAACCAGTTACTCAATAATTTACATTTCAAACATTTAGTGAACATGAAAATAGTTTTAGTACAAAAATATATTCAAAAATAGATGGTAGATTTCTATTTTGATGTAGATATATCTAGATGATTAGATGATATTTGGATTTTCATTCCTCCTAACAGAGTTATTTTACTATGAGAATCCTCCATGAAATAGTTTAGGGTATGATCATTATTTTTTAATTTTTGAGAAGACGCTGATTTTATTGATTCTAGATTCTCCAATTTAGTAGAAATCACAAATCATTTCATATTTAGAATTATTTTTTCATTCTATTCTATTTTTATTTTGTCTTTATAATATATTCTTATCTCTCTAATTTTATCTTCATGCATTTCTCTGTTTTCTTTTAGTATATTTTCAATCTCTTAAATCCTTTTGCCTCTAATATCCGATCATCTTTGATAATAATTTCATATTTTAATTTGTGGGTTATCTCCTCAAGCCCTTTCTTGTCATCTTCCCTTTCTTGAATTGTCGTGATACACACATTTTTAAAATTGGTACATTGTTCTTTGAATTCCAAAAATCATTGTATATGGTTTCCCTACTTGTTTGGAGAGATTAAAACATATTTATACCCTTTCTTTTAAAACCTTATCCATTCATTTATTTTCATCATCATAGTCAGTGATCTCCTCATGAATAATTCTAAAAATTCCAAAAATATTAGTGATTATTTCATAGGAAATGTTCTTTAGAGTATTTATCAAATAATTTTTATAACACTCATTTTATTCCATGTAAATTTATTTATTCAAATTTCCATTGAAAAATATTATTTTAACATATGTTCAATGAACACACAAATTATTTAAAAAATTTAAAGGTAAACGATATTCTTATTTTCATAATTTGAACTAAGTTAGTATAAGTATCAAAATAATTGATCCATTCCAATTTTTTGAAACCTTTGATTACTAATATAGCTTTTAAAACTTGAATGTTATCATTAGATTCATACATAAATCTAAATACTCATTTACAACCAATATTATTTGAATATTTTAGAAAAAAAATTAAAGATTCTAGTATTATTTCTCATAATAGAATTTATTTCATCATTAAATAAAACTTTCTAGAACACAATATATTTTGAAGATAATACTTCTTTATAAAAATTGAGATCATCATCTATGGTTAGACCTATAAGATATTTTTTAAGAATATAATTATGTTGAACTCTATTAATAAGAAAAACAAAGGATTTTAAATAGATGAATTCATGGATTATAGGTTTCTTCTTTCTGGGTATTGTACTCCATTTAGGTTCAACTCAAGAATCATCATTATTCTCTACCGTTATATCTTAACTAGATTAAACACTATACTTATGTTAATGAGGAACAATTTTATTTTAATTACCTTTATGAAATTTATTTTGAAAAAAGTATAAAAATCTAGATTCAAAAATGACATTATCTTCTATTTTCATTATTCTATATGATTAATTATAATTTTCAATAAGAAAAAAACTTATTTAATTTTTTTAGTTTCAGTTTTAGTTATTTTAGGAATATAAACTCTAAAAAATGATAATCACCCCCATTATTTAAGATAAGAAAGGTTTGGTTTTATCCTCATCAACTTCATCTTACAAATAATTATTATTGCAATTCATTTCTTGAGACTCATCTCTCATCCCTTCTATGTTACTCAAACTACTCTGAGTAGTAGTCATAAAAAATGATCAATAGTACCTAGAATGGGATGAATATTGGTTAGAGTACTTAAAGCAACATAGTTGAATGTCCACAAGAGATGGGGGATGAGTCTCAATAAATAAAATGAATTAATAATTGTTCAGAGGATGAAGTTGATGAGGATGACAGTTATCTATAACTTTTAACATTGGATGAATTCAAAGGATAAATCTACCATAGTAGAGTAATAATTTTATTAAATTCAATTACCCGTTTCCTTCAAAGCATGTTGAAATTATTTGGAACAATCAAATGTTGGGTTCCTGTTATTAGAATTATATATAACTTTCAACTTTCATAATGAATTACTTATGTATATTTATTTATTTATTGTACAAAATGAATATTTTATGAACCTAATAGGATGGATATGAATCTAAAATGGATCAATACAAATTTTTTGGCAAAAGAGTATGAAGATAGAGTTAAAGAATTCATCAAGTTTATAATATATAATGCACACAACCCTTCTCAAATACTTTATCCATGTTTGTCTTGTTATTATTCAATAAAAATTAGTTCGGAAGAGTTGGAAGAACATTTAAATTTTCATAGAATAGATCAGAGATATAAATGTTGGACTAAACATGAGGAAAAACTGAACGTACACACTTATTGGGATGATACTTCTGTTTATGAATCATTTGATATAAATACCAGTGTAAATGATGATGGATATTGCATAGAAGAAATGAAAATGGAAATTGAAGATTTGATTGTAAAAAGTTGTTTGAGAAGTTAAATAGTTATGCTCAGTTACCATAGTATACCAGTTGTACTAAATACACGGAATTGTTTGTTGTATTGAAGTTATATAATTTGAAAGATGTCAGGGAATGGAGAGACACCAGCTTTATAGAACTACTTGGCCTCTTGAATGATATACTGCTAGAAGAAAATGAACTTCCATGTCGAACATATGACACTAAATGAATTATGTGTTCAATGGGCATGATCTCTAAAAAAATGCATTCTTATCCAAATGATATCATATTGTTTCACAAGGGTCGTGAATCACTCATAAAATTCCCTAAGTGTGGTGCAGATCCATATAAGAAAAATAAATCAAACCCTTCAAAATTTTATGGTAATTTCCTATCATTCCATAGTTTAAAAGACTATATAGATGTTATAAAACCACAAGACAATTGACATGGCTTGCAGATACAATAATTAAATATGGGAACCTATTTCATACAAAAAAATATCTTCAATGGAATAAAGTTGATTATGAGTATCTAGAGTTTGGAAATGAGTCAAGAAACTTTCATCTTGCATTATCTACAGACGAAATCAATCCTTTTAGTGTAAAGATTAGTACTCAAAGTACATTTCCCGTCACGTTGGTAAATTATAACTTTCCACCATGGTTATGCATGAAGTGGAAATACATTATGTTGTCTCTACTTATATATAGACCAAAGCAACCCAGTAATGATATTGATGTCTATTTGGATCCATTGATCAAAGATATTAAATTGATGTGGGATACAAGTGTTACAATGTATGATTCTCATAGAAGTTAATAATTCACATTGATGTCCATATTGTACAGTTTGATAAATGACTTTTCTTATTATATAAATTTATTAGGTTATAGCATTAAAGGAATGTTGGGGTGTCCCATTTTTGAAGAATACACACACTTAGTTTGGTTGAAACATTCCTTAAAGACTGTGTTTTTAGGAAATTGGAATATTTTACCTTGACGACATAAATATTGATCCATGATGACAGCATTCAATGGGAATATCAAACAAGGTACAACACCATCTCCAACAATAAGTGATCAACTGTTCGATAAAGTAAAAGAGATTTACACTGTTTTTGGTACACCATTTTTGAAAAAACTTATGAAATCATGTTAGAAGAAGAGATTAATTTTCTTTGAATTACCATATTAAAATTTTTTGTACGTTAGACATTTTCTTGATGTCATACTTGTAGAAAAAATTATATTTGATAGTGTTATTGAAATGTTACTAATTGTTCCCAGAAAAAAAAAGATGGAATCAAGGATAGGTTGAAAATGATTGACCTAGAGATTAGGGAAGATTTGGCACCAGTGAATGATAAAGGGCATACTCTTCTTCCTTCAACGGCTTACACTCTATCTAGACAAGAAAATTTGAAATTTTTCTTTTTCCATAATAGTTTAAAATTTCAATAGGGGTATTCATCAAATATCAAGAATTCTGTGTCAATGAATAATTTGAAGTTATAGGTTCTAAAATCATACGGAAGTCATTTTTTGATGTAATATTTGATTAATGTTTATTTCCTTTGGATTCTACCTAAAAATTTATGGCATGCAATAACTAGACACTACTTATTTTTCACATCCATATCCAGTGAAGTTATAGACCCAATGAAGTTTTCAATCATGAATTGGGAGGTTTAATTCATGTTATGTGAATTAGATATGTTCTTCCCACCATAATTCTTTGATATAATGGTCTACCTAATAGTTCACTTGGTTAGAGAGGTTCAAATATGTTGTCCTATCCATTAATTATGGATGTACTCCATTAAAAAATATATGAAGATTTTGAAAGGGTATATCAAGAATCGAATTTAGTCAGAAGGTTTTATTACAGAATGATATATTGTTAAAGAATCTATGTAATTATTTACCAATTACCTATAAAATGTTGATAAAATTGGTATCCCAAAGTCTCATCACAATAGATGCCTTATGGGTAAAGGGATTTCTAAAAGAGATGTTGTTACAATTACCTTCATAGAGCAGGAGCAATTGCACCTTTATATTTTGCATAATATTAAATATGTTGATCCATAAATTGAATCCAACAAATAAATTCTTAGGAATTTGAATCCATTAATGGATAATTGATGGATATAAAATATACATAATCAAAAATTTATAGGATGGTTCTGAGATCAAATTTAAAAGAATTTATCTAAAAATATGAATTCAACTGTTGAACAACTTTGATGGATAACTAGAAGGCCGAATGGAAATTTTATATTTGATATTGGTTTTGTAATAAATGGTTATAAATTTTATACAAAATCACACAGTGACTGCAGTGCGATGAAAAATAGTGGAGTTACGCTTGAGTCAGAAGCGATTCATATATTGATTTTGGAGTATAGACATCCAATTTATGAAATTATGTCACATTTTGGAATTATTGAATAGATATATGAGTTGAATTATGCAACATTTCAAGTGTTGATTTTCTGTTTCAAATGGGTTGACAATAAAAGTGCAGTGAAAGTTGATGAAATGGGCTTCGTGAAGGTGAATTTTAGTGTGGAATTGGAAAAGTATGAGCCTTTCATAATGGCATCACAAGAAGTGAAAGTATTTTATGTCTCGTATCCAACAAATAATAATTTCTCAATTTTCCTATTGGTGACTAAACCAACTGTCTGATTAGATGAAAATTCAATCAAGGATGACCCTTTCATTGGGAGATCACAATCAGTTCATGTTGGTCCAAATGTAGACAATGTCTGGTAGCTTAGAGGGGACCATAAATAGGGGATTTAGATTCTCAATAGAGGATAAAAATCCCTAAAAACTTTAAAAAAATAAAATGAGTTCAATCAAAAGGTATAATTTTTTTTAATATACTATGTTTTCCCTCATAATATTATATTTTCTCAACTACATTAGCATAATATAAATTAAATGTTTGACTACTCATATAGAAGTGTTACCAATATCATGAAAGAACATACTATGATGAAGGAAATACATTGGGAATATGTAAAGGTGATGTTTCGATATACTTTCTCTATTTTACTGAAAAATTATATAATAAAAAATTGATTTAATTTTAATTATTCCTTAAAGAGCTCATTTATTTTAAAATATATTTTTCCATATTTTATGCCTTTATACACCAAAAATTTCATAGACTTATTCTCCCTCAAAACCTTTTCACCCCTATAGTATTAAAATTTATCACTTTCCTTCAAGATCCCTCCACTGCCTTTCCAGGAAGAGAAATGGAACTGCCTATGCTCAATCACAGAGGTAATATTGATGTTTACACAATAAAATCATTATCCATATAATTAATGTATTACTTCATATTTATTTTTAATTTATTTATTTTTAGTATTACTCACATAATAATTGTTTTCTTATATAGGTAGAGTCTTTTTTTAAGTTGGGGTTGTTTTTTCCAAGATACTAATGCTTGTGAGAAATTGGAATTTAAGGATACAACTGAGATAATGGAAAAAAGTAAATGGGTCAAGAATGTATAAAACTGTCATGAAAAGGTGAATTACTACTACTTATTTAATTAATTTTATCATCATTTTATCTAATATTTGTAATTTAATTTCCTTATTATATTTATCTAATACTTATTTATTTTTTTCTCAGATATTTTAGGAAGTCATTTTTTGCTTTCAATTATATACAAAAAGCCAAAAAAGAGATAACATGTTTCTTTCTTCCAATGTTACCACACTTTCTATTTCCTTTCTTTATTAAACTTCCAACACAGTATATTGATTCAATTTTCATAGCCAAAAAATCTTTCTCATTGTGGTGAATTATCAAGATGTAACAGGAACAGGATCATCATCTACTATTCTAGTTCTCAACAATGAGAAAGGTTTTTCAACTAAGAACTTTGACTTAATATTCAATGTTCGTAGTTCAGCAAAGAAAGATAATGGAAAGAGTGGTAACATTGGTAGTTCATATTTTTTTTATACTTTAGTAAAATTATCCATACTTTATTTGGGATGTGTTTAAATTATCCACATCTCAATACAATAACCAGTGTGACCTGTATGACTCAAAGTGCTTCTTTTTGTTTAAAATTGACATTAATTTTAGTAAAAAATACAACTGACATACTCAAAACTGAGAAAAAACATTCAGGTAATTTTTATAATTTAGTAAAATGATCCATAATTCATTTTTTATGAGTAGGTTTTAGCCTCGCATCAATCTAATACGCGATGTGGCTGGTATGAATCAAGGTGTTTGTTATCAGTTTAAAATTGATATTTTTTTTCAAAACGTGTCAATCACTAAAAATAAAGGAAACATTCTCATATTTTCTTGATAATTTATTACAATTATTCATAAGTCATTTTTGATGTTTCTAAATTAGTCTCGCATCAAACTGACACACGATGTGACCAGTATGACTCAAAGTGCGTGTTTTGGGTTTAAAATGACATTTTAGTAAAAAAGATAAGTGACATACTAAAAATAGAGAAAATGAATTTATAATATTTTAATAATTTAGTAAAATTATCCATCAGTAATTTTGGACATGTATGAAAAAACCTCACCTCAATCTGATGCACGGTGTGACTGGCATGACTCCAAGTACAACTTTTTATCTAAAATTGATATTAATTTTTGTAAAAAAGATAACTGACATACTCAAAACCAATAAAATGAATTAATATTATTTTTTTACTTTATTAAAATGATACATAAGTAATTTTTGACATGTATTTATCACTCATACCTCAATCTTATACATGATGTGTCGGGTGTGACTCAAAGTGTCTAGTATCAATTTAAAATTGGCATTTTAGTTCAAAAAGTTTCACTCACTAGAAACCAATAAAACACACTAATATTGTATTGATAATTTATTAAAATGATTCATAATCCATTTATGACATATATTAATGAGTCTCACATCAAACTAACACACGATGTGACCAGTATGACTCAAAGTATGTGTTTCCAATTTAAAATGACATTTTAGTAAAAAATACAAGAGTCGTACTCAAAATTGAGAAACTAAATTTGGATTGTTTTGATACTTTATAAGGATTCATAATTAATTTTCTATTTTTATGAATCAACCTCACCTCAATCCTATACACAGTGTGACCGATATGACTCCAAGTGCATCTTTTTATTTATAATTGACATTAAATTTAGTAAAAAAGTCAACTAACATAATAAAAACCAAGAAAACACATTTTAATTGTTTTGATACTTTAATAAAATTATCCATAAATCATTTTTGATATATATTAATTATAATCATCTCAATAAGATACACTATGTTGCAGGTATTACTCAAATTGTCCATTATTAATGTAAAATTGATATTTTAGTTCAAAAAGTGGCGTTCACTAAAAACTAAGAAAACACACTTAGATTGTATTTAAAAATTAATAAAATGATTCATAATTAATTTTTTATGTGTAGAAGTTACTCTCAAATCAAACTTACACACGATCTGACTGGTATGACTCAAATCATGTGTTTCTAGTTTAAAATTACATTTTAGTAAAAAAGATAAGTGACGTACTCAAAATTGAGAAATTGCATTTGGATTGTTTTGATACTTTATGAAAACTGTCCATAAGTCATTTTTGATATGTAGGTTTGAACCCCACATCAATCTGATGCACATTGTGACTGTTATGACTCTAAGTGAGTCTTTTTATTTAAAATTGACATTAATTTTAGTAAAAAAGACAACTGACAAACTCAAAACTGAGAAAACACATTCGTATTGTTTTTATAAATTAGTAAAATAATATATAAGTCATTTGTGACATGTAAGAATCATCATCACCTCAATATGATAAAATATGTGCCCGGTATGACTCAAAGTGTCTATTATCGGCTTAAAAATGACGTTTTAGTTCAAAAAATTCCACTCACTAAAAACTAAGAAAACATGATTAGATTGTATCGATAATTTATAAAAACAATTTTTAAGTCATTTGTGACATTTAAGAATTAGTATCACATTAAACTGACACATGATGTGACCAGTATGACTTAAAATGTGTGTTTTTGGTTTAAAATGACATTTTAGTAAAAAAAGACAAGTGATGTACTGAAAACCAAGAAAACACATTTGGATTGTTTTGATACTTTAGGTAAATGATCCATAAGTCTTTTGGAATGTGTAGGAATAAAAAAAACCTCAATCCAATGCATAGTGTGATGGATATGACTCTAAGTAAGTATTTTTATTTAAAATTGACATTAACATTAGTAAAAAAGACAATTGACATACTCAAAGATGAGAAAATGCATTCAGATTGTTTGGTTACTTTAGAAAAATAATCCATAATTAATTTATGATGTGTAGAAATTAGCCGCACATGATGTGACTAATGTGACTCAAAGTGTCTGTTATCAGTTTAGAATTAACATTTTAGTTCAAAAAGTGTCACTCACTGAAAACCAAGAAAACTCATTCAGGTTATCTTGATAATTTAGGAAAATGATTCATAAGTCATTTGTAACATTTAGGAATCATTATAGTGAAAAAATGACACATGATGTGGTCGATATAACTCAAAGTACTTGTTTCCAATTTAAAATGATATTTTAGTAATAAAAGGCTAGTGACATACTCAAAACCAAGAAAACACATTCATATTTTTTTAATACTTTATGAAAATTGTCCATAAGTCATTTAGGATGTTTAGAAATCATTTTCACCTCAATTCAATGCATGGTGTGACCAGTATGACTTCAAGTACATCATTTTATTTAAAATTGACATTAATTTTAGTAAAAAAGACAACTGACATACTCAAAATTGAGAAAACTCATTCATATTGTCTTGATACATTAAGATAATGATATATAAGTCATTTTTGATGTGTAGGAATATGTCATGCCTCAATCTGGTACACAATGTATCTGGTATGACTCAAAGTGTTTATTATCGGTTTAAAATTGACATTTTAGTTCAAAATGTGTTACTCTCTAAAAACTAAGAAATCATGCTTAGATTGTCTTGATAATTTAGGAAAGTAATTAATAAGTCATTTTTGATGTGTAGTAATTAATATCATATCAAAAAAACACATGATGTGACCAGTATAACTCAAAGTGCATGTTTCTAGTTTAAATTGACATTTTAATAAAAAATAAAAGTTACATGCTCAAAATTAAGAAAAAACATTCATATTGTTTTAATAATTTAATAAAATGATCCATAAGTCATTTGAGACATGTATGAATCAGCCTCACCTCAATCCTATACAGAGTGTGACTATTATAACTCCAAGTGTGTCTTTTCAATATATAAGTGTCATTTTAGTTTAAAATTTACATCACATTTCCAAAACCGAGCAAACAAGACTATATTGATTTCACATTATTCTATCTATTATTACATAATTAATTTCCTCATCATTTGTATCTTATACTTATTTAGTTAATTTTCACAGAGATAATTCTTGAAGATGAAAAAGAAATAGTGTGATGTGTAAGAATCAACCGCAACTCAATCTAATACATGGTGTTCCTAGTATGACTCAAAGTTTATTTTAAAATTAACAGTCTATTTTTAATTTAATTCTTTATATTATTACTAACATAAGAATTGTTTTCATATATAGGTGTTTTCTTTTTCTTGAGAAGGGGTGGTTTGTTCGACTATAGCATGAGTCGGGTTCAGGGGAAAAAGACAAAGGAACATTGATGTTTTTGAATGTATGTTATAATTTGTACATAATCATGTAATTGTATAAACCAATTTTTGAAATTTCTATAATTTTTATTTTTTTTATTTATGTTGTAAATTTTATTTCATTTAAATTATATATTGGTAGTGGATTTTGATGCTTTCTGATGTGTTTTTAGTGCTACAGTGTGCTGTTATAGCACACTACACCAGTGTTGCATTGTGCTGTTATAGCACACTATAGTATTCCCCTTTATCGGTGCTACTAAATGTAATAATAAAGGGATCCTTTATCAATGCTTCTAAAATCACTAATAAATGACTCATTATTAGTGCTAAATAAAAGTGCTGATAAAGGACAACTTTATCAATGCTTTTATAGCACTGATAAAATTCTAGGGATTTTAATCATGCTCAGGTAGTCAGTACTTATCTAGCACTGATAAAGGATATTTTTAGCACTGTTAAAGGCATGTTTTGTAGTTGTGATTTTAGATCTAAGACAGACTTATAAATACCAAATGAAAATTTCCATAATGAGGGGATCTCAAATCGTCCAAGATAAGTGAGGAAATTATAGAGGATCTAGATTCCTATCATTCAATTAAGCAAGGAAAAGTTATCATATCATGATATATGCCATATATCTATATAGTAATGATCCGATATAAGTCCAAATATCAGACAAGAGGTGAATATCATGGAGAAGAATAACAAAATAGAGTCATACCTTCGATTTCTAGATCCAACAGGACAAGATCTTATAAAAAATGTTCTAGATGGATAAGAATTGCTAAAATATCCTATATAAGTCTCCTTGTTCAAGATCCCTAACCATTGAAGGAGGAATGAGAGTTTTTGAGGATGTTTCAGGTTAAAATTATATTTTTTGAATTAATTAATACTGCATGCATGGTTTGAACACGTGATTTGAAAAATAATGGGCCAACCAAATAGGATCCACTATCTAAAACCCATGTTTCATGGTTGGACCACATGGTTTGGTAAACCATGTGCCAATAATGAAAATTATAATGTCTCCAAATCTCAAATTTCAAAATTACCTATGAAAATCCACACGGATTCTCCTAACCATAATCCAACCCCATGCCCTCAAAACCACTTCTCAAACATCCCCAAACCATCATAAAACTCATCAAGAACATACCCTAACAAACCACAGCTCAAAAACCAAAAATATAATCTAAAAATAAATCATAACTCACCTTATAAATCTTAGGGTTGTTATAAATTTCCCAACTTCAAATTTACTAGAGGATTATAATGCTCAATTTTTGTTCTTATTTCGACACTAGATGTTACAGCTCTATTTATAGACAGTGTTGTAATGAACTATAATGGTTGGATTTTTATAATATTTTAATTCATTTTTAACTGCATTGACAGTAGAATCACTATTTTTTAATGAACTTAACATCTCTCTACATCTACTGATGAATTTATCACCATCGTGATAGTTCTTGTTAATCTAGTGACTGTAATTTGGCATGAAAGTTAAGATCACCATATTTTTAAAATCCTTATTTATGTTCTCCAAAATTTTAGTTATTATAAATTTATATTTTACACCAACAATAACTAAAACAACTCTGAAGTTAAATTAAAATTATATGAATTGTATAGTGGTTTTCAAAATAAAGTAATAAAGTGAGTCATTGACTCAACAAGTTCAATGCTCAGCCTTGGAGTATCTAAATTGATGAACAAGTGGTCACTCGAAGAGAAGTCTGGTTTTAGACTCTCTAAAATACTGCCATTTTTCATCATTTAAAACATGGATGCTTAATGGGTGATATGACATCATCAAATTCATCTTCTACCTCACTGTAGTATTCTTATAGGGAGTTCATGATGTGCCTCACTAATATTATGTCACGCCTATGATATTCAATTGAATCACCTTGGGAGATAATGAGAATCTCACAACATGAATGAGGTTTTTTCACCATGATTCCCTATAAGGTTTGATATGTAAGAAGGAATTGTACCACACTTGAAAATTTGGGTTGTGAAGTTAAGTTGGTTAGAAGATACATTCTCCAGGAGATTCTTGTGTTTAGAATTTTGAAGAGTTAATGATAGTGGTGGTTTCTTTAGATGTTGAAAACTTGAGAATATTTGTGTCTATATGATTGAAAATAAATTCCAGAATACAAAGTTGGTGATAATGAGAGGATTTTATTGAAGACTATCTAAAAAGAAAATATGAAAATGTTATGTTAGTTGTATCACACAAAAAAACATCACAACAGTTGTAGTTTCATTATGATTCATGTTGAGTCGACTAAAATTTATAAATAATAACTAAAGATATATATTCATGAAGTTTAAACATTTAGAATATTATCTCTATGTTATTTCATAGAGCATAATGAATAATGATTTCATAGTGAAATGAAATCATGTTGACAACATTAAGAAGTTTTCATGGGAGATCTTGTGCATGAATTCATCGAGATGATAGAATAGAGTGAAGAAGTAAAACTAATTTAAGTAAATTCAGTTATGTTTCTAAAACATAATAATCATAGAAGCCAATAAATGGAATTTATATAGAAGTAGATAGGATATTATCTTTGATAAATGAAGTCTAACTATGAGACCATATTGATGGGAGATCAAGGATATAATGCTGATAGTTTCCATGGTGTTTTTAAATGATGAGTTGAAAGGAACTTATATGTTTCAATTGAGGAAGGTTAAAGTTGAGTTGGGAACAAAGTGGGGATATTCATGCATGTATGAAGACCTGTGAGAAATTTTAGAGCTGTAAAACTTTTAAAAAGTTGAAAAATAGAGGAATTTTCTTAGAGTTTGAATAATGTAAAGAAAAGGATGAATCGAACGTTAAAGATTTATAAGTTAGAGTACCAGAATATGTTGAGAGATCTCACATATCATTTATTTGAATTCAAAATACAAGTGACAATATTTATTTGGATTCTAAAGATAAAATATTCACAAAGATTGAATTTTTTATTACAACATAGATTTTTTAGAGCCTTGAAGATAAATACTGTTGAGATTTGTGGAATTTTTTATGAATATTTATAATAATATCTTTAGAATCGTTCAAAGGTATTTGACTGGTATATAAATAAGGTGAAAGATATAGAGCATAAGAACTAATTTTATTATAATATGGACAGTTATATAAAGGGGATCTCATTAAGATCATGGAGTTGTTGATGATATATAGAGAATATAAAAAGGAGGTTGACCAGTACCATCTAGAAGATTAGTTGGTTCAAATATTTTAGAATCTAAAACATGAAGTTCTAGATCATCAGAGAGAAGACTCAGATAATTAATAAACTGGAAGTTACGCTGATAAGGTTTCCTAACATTAAGAAATTGAATGTTGTGAGCAATATCGACATCAAGTGGAAAACTTAATAATATCTAGATGTTTAAGTTATTAGAGAGGTGAGAGATCTGAAAGTTAAGTTTCCAATTGATAGAGGACACAAAATACTTACATGAAATTGAAATGATTATTCAACAATATTCAAAAACATGTGTTGAGGAAAAAGTTTTGAGTTGATGAAAAGACATCCTAGAGTAAAAGGAAGATCTTGTTCAACAGTTTAGGAGGAATCTTTTTAAATTGGTGGGATCTAGTATAAAGAACCTATCAGAAGACAATAATGTATTTCAAGAGTTATTCTAGTTGTATTCACTTTCATTATATAATGAATATTTTTATCTCAAAAAAATAACTGAACAAAACATGAAGTAAGAACCCACATTAAGATTAAACCTTATAAATACCATGTGTTACACTCTATTTACTTTCTGTAATTACATGTGGTGTGAATGTGTGTCATAAATTAGTAAACAAATTCATATATCTTAATTGATACAAAGGTCCAATAAACTTAAAAGGGGGTAAATGTTTAAGTCAAAATAAATTGGTAAAATTAGTCAACACTAATTTAACTCCTCTTAGTGTGACAACATGATCCAATGGATATTTCAATTATGTAAAAATTAAATTCAATACTATACATCAGCCTATAAGTAGTGATAAAAAATACTTTAATAGTGATAAATAAACTTTTTTTCCTAAGAACCATTAAAAGGGGGCCCCTTTATGATCATTTTTCTATCACTGATAAATGTTCATTTTATCTAAAATAGAAATAGCACTGATAAAGGTCATATTGTTGAAATGAGATATTAAAATTATAATACACTACAACAGTAAATACAGGTATATTGATATGTATAATTTAATTTAAATAAAAATTACTTCACAAATACAAGAAAAAAAACACTATATTATTTAAATTTAAAACATTTTTTTGTATAATTACATAAGAAATTACAATTTAAAAACAAACATTCAAACACATTAATGCTTTTATTATATTTGGTACCTGACCCCCTCTCAAAAAAATCCTGATTATGGTATCAGTTTTTAAAAAAACTACCATAATTTTAGAAAAATAATCCACTTGTATAAGAAAAAAATTCTTATGTTAATAATACTACAAAAAAATAAATTAAACATAAATATGAAACAATATATTAATCAAATTTCTTTTTAAAACTAAAACCTCACAATTTGAGTCATACCAGTCACACCATGTATCGTATTGAGGTGTGGTTGATTCCAACATGCAACAAATGACTTATATATAATTTTCCTAAATTGCTAAAACAATTAAAATGTGTTTTATCATTTTTCAGTATGACGCATGTTCTTTGAACTAAAATGTCATTTTGGAACTCAAAACACACAGTTTGAGTTATATCAGTCATGTTGCAAATCATATTGAGGTGAGGCTAATTTGTACATGCCACAAATGACTTATGGATTATTATCATAAAGTATCAGAACAATATGAATGTTTTTCTTGATTTTGAGTATGTGACATGTGTTTTGAACTAACATGTCAATTTTTAAAAAAAAAAGACACACTTTGAGTCATACTAGTCACACAGTGAATTGGATAGACATTAATTTGATTCATAAACATTACAAATGACTTAAGGATTTTTGTCCTTAAGTATCAAAATAATTCAAATGTATTTTCTCGGTTTTTGTGTATATCACATGTTTTTTACTAAAATTTCATTTTAAACTAAAAACAAGTACTTTGAGTCATACCGATCACATCGTGTGTTTGTTTTATGTTAGGACAATTTATACATGTAACAAATTACTTATGAATCATTTTCCTAATGTATTAAGAAAATTCGAGTTTATTTTCTTGGTTTTCAGTGAGTGACACACGTTATGAACTAAAATGTCAATTCTAAAGTGATAACAGACACTTTGAGTCATATTGGGCACACCATGTATCTGATTGAGATATGGTTGATTCCTAAACATCAAAAGTTACTTATAGATCATTTTTATAAAGTACCAAAATAATTCAAATTTGTTTTATAAATTTTGAGTATGTGACCTACATTTTGAACTAAAATTTCAATTTTAAATAAAAATACACACTTATATTCATATCGGTCACACCGTGCGTTGATTTTTACACATCAAAATTACTTATGGATTGTTTTCCTAAAGTATAAAAACAATATGAATGTTTTTTATTAGTTTTGAGTATGTAACCTATCTTTTTCACTAAAATATATATTTAAACTAAAAACACACACTTTAATTCATACTAGTCACATAATGTTTCCTTTTGATGTGAGACTAATTCTTACACATAAAAAATGACTTATGAATTGTTTTTAAAAAGTATCAAGAAAATCTAAGCATGTTTTCAAGGTTTTTAGTGAGTGACATGTGTTTTGAACTAAAATGTCAATTTTAAACTGATAGCATACACATTGAGTCATATCAAGAATACAGTGTATCATATTGAGGTGTGGATGATTACTAAACATAAAAAATGAGTTATGGATCATTTTCCTAACGTAACAAAATAATCCAAATGTGTTTTCTTGGATTTGAGTATGTGATGTTTGTTTTGAACTAAAATTTCAATATTAAATAAAAACACAATATGAATCATAATGGTCGCACCATAAATCGGATTGATGAGTGGTTGATTACTACATGTCAAAAAATACATCAGTATAGTTTTAATAAATTATCAAAACAATCCAAATCGTTTACTCGATTTTGATTATGTAATATTCCTTTTTTATTAAAATGTCAATTTAAAATGAAAACATGCACTTTGAGTTATACTGATAACATCATCTATCATTTTGACATGAAAATTATTCATTCACATAAAAAATGACTTATCAATCATTTTCCTAAATTATCAAGACAATATGAGTTATTTTACTTGGTTTTTAGTGAGTAGAACACGTTTTGAACTAAAATGTCAATTTTAATCTGATAACATACACTTTGAGTCATATTGGGAACATAATGTATAAAATTGAGGTGAGTATGATTCCTACACATCAAAAATTATTTATGTATCATTTCTATAATGTATAAAAAAATATTAATTCATTTTATTAGTTTTGAGTATGTGACTTTTGTTTTGAACTAAAATGTCAATTTTAAATAAAAACACACTTTGAGTCATATCAGCCACACTGTGAATCATATTGGTGTGTGGTTTATTCATACATATCAAAAATATCTTAAGGATAATTTTCCTAAATTATAAAAACAATTTCAATTTGTTTTCTTGGTTTTGAGTATGTCATGTGTCTTTTTAATAAAATGTCAATTTAAACTAAAAACATGCACTATGAGTCATACCGGTCATGTTGTGTGTCTTCTTGATGTGAGAATAATTAAAACACATAAAAAATGACTTATAAATAATTTTAATAAATTATCATGAAAATTCAAGTGTGTTTTCTTAGTTTTTGGTGAGTGATGCATGTTTTGAACTAAAATTTCAATTTTAAACAGATAAAATTTACTTTGAGTAATATCAAAAACACCATGTATCAAATTAATGTGTGGCTAACTCCTACACATAAAAAATAACTTATGGATAATTTTAATAAAGAATCAAAACAATATGAATTCATTTACTCAGTTTTTAGTATGTGACTTATGTTTTGAACTAAAATGTAAATTTTAAATAAAAACACTCTTTGAGTCATACCAGTCACACTGTGTGTCATATTGACATGAATTTGATTTATACATGTCACAAATGACTTTTGGATTTATTTCCTAATGTATCAAAACAATATGAATGAATTTTATTAGTTTTGAGTATTTCGCCTGTCTTTTTTACTAAAATGTCAAGTTAAATTGAAAACACACACTTTGAGTCATACTGGTTACATCGTATATCGGTTTGATGTGAGACTAATTCCTACACATAAAAAATAAATTATAAATAATTTTCAAAATATATTAATGTAATCTAACTATTTTTTCTTAGTTTTTTAGTGAGTGAAACACATTTTGAACTAAAATGTCAATTTTATACTGATAATAGACACTTTAAGTCATACTGAGAACATTGTGTATCGTATTTATGTGTGTCTAATTACTATACATAAAAAATTACTTATATATCATTTTATTAAAGTATAAAAACAATATGAATGTGTTTTATTAGTTTTGGGTTTGTATTCTTTTTTTTTTGAACTAAAATGTCACTTTGATTCATACAAGACACATCGTGTATCAGATTGAGGTGAAGTTAATTCCTATACCAAAAAATGACTTATGGATAATTTTCATAAAGTATAAAAATATTTTGAATGTTTTTTTCTTAGTTTTTATCATGTGATGTGTGTTTTGAAATAAAATTTAAATTATAAACTAAAAACATACAAGTCGAGTCATATAGAGCACACTGTGTATCGGATTGAAATGTATCTAATTAAGGTGTGGTTGATTACTACACCATTTAAGGAAATTTTCATGAAATTTATTTTGGGAATCCATACTTTTCTATTTAAATATTACAAAATACCTTGGTAGATGCATCCTTATGATTAAATTCATGTTTTTGGAACCATGTGGTTTCCTATTCCATCTGAAAGGAACATGTTTTCACTTTTATAGCTTGTTGTATATAGTTAAAAGCAAGGTATGACTTCCCAAAATATCTATTAAAAAAACTAAATAAGTATTATATAAAAATTATAAGGAAATTAACTTAAAAATAATAGATAAAATGATGGGAAAATTAACTACATAAGTAGTGGGAATTCACATTTTCATAATTTATGTATACATTCTTGACCCAATTCTCAATCACTGTTATCTTAATTAAATCCTTGAAATCCAATCTCTCATGAGCATGTACAGCTTCAAACATTTTACTAGATTTTTCATATCAGACACATCATGTATTTCATTGTGGTTCATCTTATTCTTACACATCACAAATAACTTGTGAATTATTTTTAAAAAGTATCAAAATAATATGAATGTGTTTTCTCCATTTTCAGTATTTAATGTGTTTTTTGAACTAAAATGTAGATTTTAAACTAAATAAACATTGATTCATACTGGTCATATATTGCATCAAATTTAGGTATGGTCGATTCTGACAAATCAAACTGTGTCTTTTTATTTGGCAATGCATTTAGTCTTGGGGGTTATATAACAATATTGTAGTTTGATAACTTGAAATGTTGATTTCATTATAGAATAAAAATGAAAATTGAATCATCATGATTGAATCATCCTTGTTGAGTGTATGATCTCTGTAGAAATTTATTAACAAAATAAGTATCAGATAAAAATGATAAGGAAATTAATTAAAAAATAAATAAAATGATGATAAAATTCAGTAAATAAGTAGTATGAAGTCATGTATTCATTATGGATAAATATAATCTAACACCATGTATTTTTTATATTAATTTTAAAAAAAAATATTTCCTCTTGTGAATATTAGGACAATCAATAGTCCTGGTAGTACTGGAAAAATATAAATAAATAATGGATTAATAAATATTTTAAATAAAATTTTAATTACCATCATAAATACACCTTTGGGGGTTCTAGTTTGTTGATAGAGTATGATATCTTTCATAAATTTTCAAACATAATAACCTAAATCTTTGTCATTAGTTTGTTCCAGGAAAAGTATAAATATTAAGAAAAATAAGTAATTTTGTTTTGATATATGTTTTTATAGTAGAATATTATTATATATAACCTAATACTTATCCATTTGTATAAGTGGATAGGCTTTTTGTGTTTATGGACTATCCTCATATCATGATTTTAATGATATTTAAACATCACCCTATCATAACAGAATTTTCATTAAAACATAATATAAAATGAATAACTTGAAGTTTATTTGTAAAATGTTACATGTAGTATATCAAAAATTGATAAATGACATCAAGTGTGGTCATTTTATTAGGTATATATACATTGAATCAAGAAAATAAATCTTTAAACTATCCAAATTAATTACAATGAGTAACCAATGTTGTCTAAAAAACAAAAATGAATAAGTAATTCAAGGAATAAAAATATATTTGATATGATTAAATTATAGAGTTTTATCCATGTATCATGGTTATTAAGAATAGTCTTTCATTTGTAAGTTTTCATTCAAACATTGTGGCCAGTTTTTCCACTATTACTTCATATTTATTTAGTTCCAATGAGAATAGTTGTGTAGAAGTTATGTTAGTATTAATGAGTCTAAACTTATATTCACAGGGTTTTCCCTTCAAATCGTATTGATATATATTTCTAAAAAAATTATGAATAGTATTTAGTCATAATTAACATAGTATGTTATATATTGGAAAAAAAATCATGAAAAACATACCTCATGTATACATTTACCACTGAGACTCTTAGAAATTCATGCTTGAGGATTTAATTTACATTCTAATGACCAATATAGTCTATAATTGCCTCTACATACATATTTTCTACAAAATTAATTATGGTTGTATCACCACTTTCTAATGTTGTATCTACATGAACCATTAATGATAGTAAATATAAAAGTAGAACGAGTGGAGTAAAGGAACTTTGTGAAGATCTTTTTGATTGGTTGGTTGATCCTTTAGATCATTTTGATTTGATCTTCCATTTTTTCCCCTTCTTTTTTCCTATCTATAATATAATTCATCTGTTTAGCCCTTTTTCATTAATTGTTAAATGTTTTGAATAAAAAAATTGGAAAGAAATGCCTCACTAATGGAAATGGAGGAAATACCAACGGATTGTTCCCAGCAGTTTATGAAAACCGTTGGAATAGGGATGTTGATAGGTCTTTACCCAATGGTTTCAATAAACCATTGGAATAGAGAATTTTATATGAGTTTTAACCAATGGTTCTATAGAACCGTTGGGATATGTGAAGTTTTAGGAATCCTTTTCCAACGGTTTTAAAAAACCATTGGTAAATCTTACCTTTCCCAACGGTTTTAAAAAACTATTGAGAAATTTTTTCCCTAAAATTGTCGCCAGCCCCAATCCCCCATCCGCCCAATTGCGGACCTAAATCCCGAGACACAGATCTCTCTCACTCGGAAAATTCTTCCACCCTTCAATCAGATAGTTTTTTTGTTCTGCACTTTAAATCTGTAAGTGGTACCTTAGGTTCAATGTTTTCCATTTTTTTTTGTTTTATGTTTTTATTTGGCCTAAACTAGAGGTATGTACGCTATGGTATACCCAATAATTGTAATTTGATTTGTTTTCTATTTTTGTTCTAAACTTAAATTATTTCATCATGTTTAAGATCTTTTAATTTTCCAACTATAATATAGTTATATGTTCTTTAGTAGGTATTATCTTATAATCCTCAGGGAGTAGATACCCAAGGGAATTGTTGAGACCCTTTCCTTTTATGATGATATGATGAGTGTATGATAATGGGAGTTTTGGTGTAGACCCTTATGACTGGAACTTCTATTGACACATGGTGCTTGATCTATCAACATTTCACTATGATATTTCAATAGGATTGATAACAACTTATTTAGTGTCATGTTTAATATAACTATATTATTATTCAACAATACTAGGAGTATAGAATTAGACCACCTGTTAATATTTAAATGTCATAAGATGTGTTTAATCATCTATAACAAGAGTGTAGTCATTAGAACCTGGTCAAAATTCATTAGATATGGATGAAATCATATTGATTGTGATGAAGGAAAACTAATTCTCCTCCTTGGGATGTGATATCTTTTGGTAAGATGGTTAACATCAAAATATTTATTAGTTTAGAGACTATTGCACCACTTAATGGGATGGTTACCATTGTAAAATTTGGTGCATAATTTACCAATATATCATTTTTTGGGATAGTGGTGTTTGATCAATTAATTGGTTTTCACCCATAGAACCATTTTATGGGATGGTTACCATTCATTATCATTTTAGATAATGGTCAAGATATATGTTTTCTATTCCATGGGATTGTGAAATAGAGTTTTCCAATCATTATTAGTCCATTATAGATAATATTTGGTGATAAAAAATTCCTAGATTGTATGACCTTGTATATCATGGTAAGGTAAATATTATAGGTGATTGTTTACCCATGTTTTTATAGATTCTTATTTTTGATAAATTTTATCAGGTTGTTCCATAAGGTATAGATTAAGTATATAGGAAATTGACCATCATTGAAGGAATAAATTGTATTCACTATGCTTTCAATGTTATGTTGAATCAAACATTTTTTATTGAGTGTAAAGGTAGATACATATAAATTCCAAGTGTTCCTCATTCATGATGGTCGTTCTCAGTGTGTTATTTCCTCTTTTTGGTGAATAACATCATTGATTCATTATAGTTGGGTCTATCACATTATAGTTGTTATCAATCCTATTAAAAAACTGTTGGGAAAGTTTTCCCCTAAAATTGTCACCAGCCCCAATCCCCCATCCTCCCAATTGCATACCTAAATCCTGAGACACATAGTTCTCTCACTCAAAAAAAAATTCTACCCTTCAATCAGATAGTTGTTTTGTTATGCACTTCAAATCTGTAAGTGTTACCTTAGGTTCAATTTTTTTCATCTATTTTTTGTTTTATGTTTTGATTTGGCCTAAACCAGAGGTCCGTGTGCTATGGTATACCCAAGAATGGTAGTTTGATTTGTTTTCTATTTTTGTTCTACACTTCAACTGTAATGATTTTGTGAGTCAGATTTTGTGAGTCAACTTTATTTGAATTATTTATAGCCACTACTTTGTAGAGTTAGTGAACCATACGAAGGGATTGGGGCCAATTAGAGTAGTGGTGCAGGTGGAGGTGAGGTGGGGGGTGGGCTGTGCAAGGTGGTGGGGGAGGGGGCTATGCAGGGGGAGTCTACTAGGGTGAGGTGGGTGTGGGGGGCTGTACAGGTGGGGTGGGTTGTGCTGATGGGGGTGGGGGGAGGGGGTTGTGCAAGTGGGTGGGGTGTAGGTGGTGGGGGTGTAGTAGGTGGGGGGGGGGTGTGCAGGTGGGGGGTATGTGCAGTGGGTGAAGGGGGATGTGTAGGTGGGGGTGTGTAGTGGGGGGGATCTTGTTGGGAGTGAGGTGGGGGTTGTACAGGGTGGGGGTGGGGTGTGCAGGTGGGGGTGGGGGAGGGGGCAGTGCAAGTGGGGGTGTAGGTGGGGGGTGCAAGTGGGTGGGGGAAGGGGAGTGTGCAAGTGGGTGGGTGGGTGGGGAAATGT